>JASDQU010103381.1:332112-369647 GCA_032191745.1 Picea mariana | reverse complement strand
ACTGCAAAAATGTGTAATAGGGAATAGGGCATGATGGGGGGGGGGGGTATGACGTCCAATTTGTATATTGCGGAACCTCCGAAGCTAGAGGCACAATCTTGAACTCGCCAGCCCAGGAAGCCGCAATCGAAAAGTGGCTAAGTATGGAATGAGGAAACTGTCGATCGGAGTCATGATATAGAAGCATGAGTATAAATGTGAACCCGTGAGTTCGCCAACCTGTGCACCTAGACATTTTTGGAAAGACGAATAAGAAAAGAATCCAGAAAGCAAAAGTAGAGGAGAAAAACAAAGGAAAATTCAGTTAAGTATAGAAGAGGAAAAAAAATGGATAATAGAAAGAGGTAAAATTAGAAATGGGGAGGGAAATGTTTGGAAGCAGGAAGTCTCAACGAAGGCCCATTGTTTCCAAATCATCATTTTCTAGTCTAATATTATGTGCACCCACCCGTTTTGTTTGTTTGATTTACTAGCACAATCGGTATAGATTTTCGAAGATTGTACGTCAGCCCCCTCTGCTGTGGCATATAAGAATTCATCTCCCAGTCCAACTAATCTATATATTTCAATGTAGCAACATCGAAAATACAGTGGACATGAAGGTAAGTTAGTATACAGAAAGACATGAAAAAAAACCAAAATACAACTCTATTTATTTCAATGTAGCAGCAAAGAGAATACAATTCACATGAGGATAAGTTACTATGTAGAAAGATACATAGTATCTACATACAATAAATCAGGTGCAAAGAAATGGAACAAGTAGAAAAAATATACAGACAATAAATGAAATACTAAACAATGGAATATGAAATAAGAGTAGAAGCATGCACCTTTGTATCTCCTCTTCTACATTTGCGGTAAAGAGTCCATCGTCTTCTCCAGTTATTTTGTTTGTTTAAATGTAGCAATGCAAAAAAATACAATGGACATGAAGGTAAGTTGGTATGCAGGAAGACATGTAAAAAAATAAACAGAGTTCGATTTATTTCAATGTAGTGGCACAACGAATACAAAGGACATGAAGATAAGTTATTATGTAGGAAGATACACAATATCTACATACAATAAATTAGGTGAATACATATACAAACAATAAATGAAATACAAAACAATGGAATATGAAATAACAGTACAAGCATGCACCTTTGTATCTCCTCTTCTACAGTTGCGGTAAAGACTCCTTTGTCTTCTCTAGTTATTCTATTTGTTTCAATGTGGGAATACAAAAAATACAATGAACATGAATGGAAGTTGGTATGCAGGGGAGAACAAGTAATATTTACATACAGTAAATGAGAATCAAATGAATAGAATAAAAGATAGTTGGAAATATGAACTGTTTCTTTTCTTGATCCATGGTTGTAATTATATAGAGTTTTTCCTGCCCAAAATATATTACAAACCAGAAAATATTAAGAAATTGCATGGCCATAGCTGAATGATTTTGTTTTTGTGTAGCAAAGTATCCAGATATGCTTTGAGACATGGAAATATAATTTTGCAATATCTTTGATGTACATCTCATATTTCAAGTACAAGACAAATTGTATCATGTTCAGACCAATCTATGTACAGGAGAAAGAGGTCATATTGTGATATGGGTGCATTTTACCATATATGGTTAATAAGTGTGTTTTTCACATGTTTTATCTCAACAAAAAGACAACGGACATTGTAATTGCACATGTAGTTGTCCAATTATTTGTTATGCCACTATTTTGTATCATTTCAACACTGAAGTATCCTAGAATGATAATGGTTTCGTCCAAATGTAAATGGTGCAATGCATTTGAGAACACATTCATTATTCTAGAAATGTTGCATGCCAAGCAACATAGAAACTGAATATTGCAATTTGCAATCCACGAAACACCACTCTTGCTAGCACCATCTCAGTATCCTTTTCTTTTACAAGAACATTTTGCAAAGGTATGTAGGTATGGTTCAGAGATAAGAAAAAAAATTGGAGAAAAATTTAAGAGCAGGATAGGCGGGCACAGGATAGGCGTCAGAACTCGACTTCGCTAGACACGAAAAATGACAGAACCATAGGTCCACTTGCGGGTGCAGGACCTAAACACCGCAAAGTGAAAAAAAAACAGCTCCAACTACCGACGCAAGACCCCAACCTTAAAAATCCGAAGAAAACAAAATAAAATAACAAGCAACAAACCAACGAGGGAGAAAAAACAAGCCCAACTACAGTCGCATGATCTTCAAACTCGCAAACTAGAACCAAACAACAAAAAGAAGCAATCGATGAACCAATGAACCAAGGAACAAGCAACAACCACTAAACTATATGTATCTCCAATGATTACCAAATTGCATCCCAAGCACAGAAGGAACCCGAAACATATGACGAGAATGCCAGTAGAAACAATCAAACATTCTTACTTGTAAACTGCAAACAGTAAACAACAAATAAATATTAGAAATGAAATTATGGCATCGAAACTTACTCCGCAACAATGAATGACAGAAGCGTAGGTCGAATTGTGGGTGCAAGACTTGGACCCTGCAAAGTAAAAAAACAGCTCCAACTGCGGATGCAGGACCACAACCCTGCAAAGTTGAAGTAAACAAAAGCAAGCAACAAGAACCGATAGGTCCAACCGCAGGTGCATGTCCTCAACCTTGCAAAGTTGAACCAAACAACAACAAGCAGCAACCGACGAACCAACGAACAAGAAGCACCCATCGAACCAGTAAACAATATATGTATCTTCAACGATGATGAAATTGCATTCCAAGCATAGAATAAGTATGAAACATACAATGGCTATGCCACTGGCGGTGGACAACAATGTTGTCTAAATTCACTGCAACATTGTATGGAAAAATTTGAGGAAAAATGTACTGTGAGAAGCCTATTTAGGTAAACATTTAAAGCTGCTAGGCTATTTAGGGGCCTCGCGGTATGAAAACATTTAAGTTGTCATGCCTTTTTAAGGACCTTGCGCTATGTAAACATTTAAGTTGTTAGGCCCATTCAAGTACCTCAAAAAAAGTGTCAATGCTCTAAACCTTCGGTATGTAAACATTTCAATACAAATAGAAATAACAAAAACATTAAAAAACAACGTCAATGCTCAGAACTTTCGGTATGTAAACATTTCAGTAAAAATGTAAAAAAAATTAAAAAAGAGCGTTTGAGCTCAAAACTTTGGATATCTAAACATTTACAACATTGGGAACATCGAAGCTAGCAATAAGTCCTCCAATATATTCTCCAAATAGACGATGACATATAAGGTTTTTTTTTATTATATAAAAAATAATGTTTTTACTTCTATAGTTCGAACAATATAGATGATGCGAAAATTTATAGTCAAAAGATATATTAATATGAAGTCAACAAATTATCGATCACTATAGTCCCTCTACACCTTCGGCAAGGACTAATAAGATCACTTTCCAAAAAAAATATAAATTTAAGGAATGTACGACATTATTAACTCATAGATGGCTTTCATCATGTTGATGGATTTCACTTAATTGCTATACATTTTCAAAGTTCTTGAAGTAAATGATATCACTTTCCACCAAAAAGAACTATGAACTTAGGGAATTTATGTCATTAATATTAAGCTAAAGAAAATTATAAGTAATTGTATATTTTCTCTCTTAAAAGTGATTACGTTGGGGAAGTTATCCCTTAATACATACGGGGATATTACATTATGTGAAATTGATGAAGGGATATGATATTATATCTTATGAAATTATTTTGGACCACATGTCTGGATTATGATGTTTTTAAATGAACGATGATTATAATAATATGATGTATGTGCATGAGATATATAATGACTTAATTGTAAGTATTTAGACATTGTTTACACTAAGACTAAAATGACTCATCCATGCGGCCATTCCCTTTTGCTCATATGATATTGCGGTCCTTGATTGGTAAAATCAATATGAAATGAAAGGGAAAATGTATAGTTAAATTAAGTTCTCTTAAATCATATGGTTGTTAGATATTTTCCCATCCATATATATTATTAATATTAATATTATTGATTTTTGTTAAGATGATTTCAATACATTATAGGATAGATAAATATGACATTATATATTTATATATTGTGTTTTGTTGGAAATCAAGGGAAGTCATGTATAATTAAAACCATTGTACTGGATTGTATATACCTCATCATATGTTTTGGAGGCAATTATTGTCTAGCCATGCAACTTATAATACTAGAATTTTTGTGTATATAATACGATTATGATATATGGAGGCATTGACACCTTGAAGCATGGGTTTCTACCAATTTTAGCTATGAAATAACGTTGTTAAAGGAAATGTAGGCACACTCACCTTATGACCTAACATTGGAAACACATCTAGTTGATAATTTCACTAACAGATGATAAATTTAGTAATGAGCATGATTATGTTATGAGATGAAAAAATTCCATGGATATTTCAATGAGATATGACTAAGATGTACCAAGCCTTGATAAGGTCATTTAGTGATAAGGTCATTAAGTTACTTGTTTGTGGTGGGGATTCACAATTTACTCTTCATGGGTAGAATCACCTTACTTGTGGAGGTGGCATGCTCAAGAATAAATAAATATCATATGATAGTCTTGCTAAAATATATTCCTTTAGTGTAGTTATATTAGACTGGGTGTACCAAGGGAAGGAGAAGGATAACTGCATTTTGGGTGAGGTAACATAGAACATGCTAAGGATCGGTAGAGGTATTTATTACATAGAAGAAACTTGCTTTGACATACCTTAGGTGTGGGAATCACAATTGCATGAGCATCATGGAGGTTGGTCATAAGGATTAACTAGGGGGATGTAGTAACGGAGTAGAGTCTTTACTTCCAAGTAGGCCATGAGTCTTTCACCAGAAGAAAACTATGACTTGGAGTATAGAGGCCTCAATCCTTGGTAACCATGGTTTGGAGAGCATATGGACTCACCCATGGATTTATTATTTCAATAATATCTCAATGTGAATGTGTATACTAGAGTTGGAGTACATATGCCTCACCTTTGGCATTAGTTATAATCCCCCCATTCCATATAAATGATCACTTTTGAATGTCATTTAGAAATAATATTATTCTAGTGAAAATTGCACGACACATAAGAAGATTTTTACATAATAAGCATTTTAGTGGAGGGACAACATGCATTTTGGATATCTTTGAAATTCATGAATTTTTCATGGTGCATATGTGGAACACTGCATGAAATATATAGATAGAAATAGAGGATGGCCATGAGAGGCACCAACCAATACTTAGATTGAACAAACTGATTATCCTACTATGAATTTTTATGTAAGGTAGCTAGTATTCATTGTTTGAAAACAAAAGTATTCGAATAAAGGACGAACACCATTAGTAACCACTCACACAACCAAATCAAAGATCAAAACACCAATTTTTTGACGTGGTAAAATCCATATGGGGAAACATCCACAAGCCCAACCAATGTGGCTACTTGGAGCAATTTATTAATGCAAAAATAAATATTACAAAGAGATTTAGAAGATAGTTTATCATAATCGATCATTGGAAATGAACCTCCATGCTCTTTAAATAGAAATCATGGACCAATTGGGTGTTAATCCATAGATCAATGTAGCCATTAAGATCGAGGAGAATATGAAACATTGGATCACTCTATGTCAAGAACATATCATGATCATCATATTACCTAACTACAAATGGATAATAAATAAACATAGTAAGAAACACACTTTTACCTAACAACAAATTAGACAAAGTTATCCTAACTAACTCCTAAGTGTCTAAATATCCTAACACCCCCCCTTAATAACAACTTGGGATAGGATTGAAGGATTTACAAGGGTGACACAGTAAGAGAAGGAAGGAGGCATTAAAGCCTACACCCCCTTAATGACAACTCCATGAACTCCTAAAGTAGATCGAATCAAAGTTTCAAAAACTTCACTTTTGTAAGAGACTTTTTGAAAATGTTTGCAACTTGATCTTCTGTAGGGAAAAATAGCACTTCAATAACTCAATCATGAATGATATTTCTGATGAAGTTCATGTGTAGTTCGATGTGCTTGTCTTAGTGATATTGATTTGAATATTTGGTGAGCTTCATGGCACTATGATTTTTTCATAGTTAGAGGGTTGTCGAATGTTGTTGCTGGAATCCAAACTCTTGGCTTGCATTAACTATTGCTCGGTACTCTGCTATTGCTGAAGAAATAGAAATATCATGTTTTTTATTACAGGCCCAAGTGACAAGTCTTGAACCAAGGATAAAAACACAACATGCGGTAGAATTTCGATCATTAGGGTCATCGCCCTAATCTAAATCAGTGAAACCAACCAATAAATGAGTCCCCCCTAAGTTGTAATGTATCTCGAACTGAACTGTACCTCGGACATACTGAAGTATCCTTTTAGATAATTTCCAATCAATTTCATGGGGTGTTTGCATATATTGGGAAACATGACTGACAACAAAGGAAAGATTAGGACAGGTATGAGTCAAGTATAAGAGGCTACCAACTAATTGACGGTACAAATTAGCGTCAACCTTAGGAGAATTACAGGTGGAAACAAGTTTGAATCTAGAATGGAAGGGAGAAGGGGATGGTTTTAAATATTCCATGTGAAACAGATGAAGAAGGTCACAATCATACTTGGACTAGGAAATAAAAAATCCTTCCTTGGTTTGCAAAACTTGGAGGTGAAGGAAATAGTGCAAATAGCCTAAGTCAATCATTTAAAATTTCTTCTTAAGACTGGTTTTCACATGTTTAAACGTTTTGGGTCACTTCCAGTTAGGATAAGGTCATAAACATAAAGAAAAAGGATTATGAGATGGCCTCCTACTTTCTTGGTATAGACATTTGAGTTATAAATACATCTAGAAAATCGAGTATCAAGAATAAAGTTGTCCATTTTGGCATACCAAGCTCAAGGATCTTGCCTAGAAGACCATAAAGAGATTTATTAAGGAGGAAAACAAGGCTAGGCTCATTCTAAACATAACCAAGAGGTTGTTCCATGTATATTTCTTCTTGCAAATCCCCATGCAAGAAAGCATATTTAACATCGATTTGATGGACATCCCATTTATGTGAGGTTACAAGGACTAGAACAAGGCGAATGGAATTCATTTTGGATATAGGGGCAAAGGTTTCATTATAGTCTATTCCTTCAACTTGAGATAACCCTTTGAAAAATAATTGAGCATTGTGTCTTTCAACACTTCCATATGATGCATACTTACTACTTAGTTATGTAGACCCATTTACATCTAACAGGTTTTATTCCTTTCGGAAGAGGTACAAGATACCAAGTATTCTTTTCCATTAAAGAACGATACTCTTCATTATTTATTGTATCCTAATCTAGATGACCTGAATCTTTTGCAAATGTCTCTGGATCACGAGTCTCTGAAACTTGAGCCAAAAGAGAAGACGCTTGATGGAACTGTGAATGTGGCTAATGCTTATTTGAAGGATCATCGACAAGATCACCAACTGCTTCTCATTTTGAACGAACCCATCTAGGAAGTTGTGGTATTGGTGTAGGTTCATATTTAATGGAATCATCTAGAGGAAGGTGATAAGGAGGAGGTGGATTTTCATCCTCACTATCATCATCTGAAGAAGAAGAAACCAAAATAGGAACATAAGAAGGCATAAATGTTGAAGATGGTTCACAGGCCGAAGAAAGCAAAAATGTTGAATTGGTATCACAGGCCAAGATATTTTCATCAAATTTAACATCTCTTCAAATAATAATTTCATTAAAATTTGGTTGAAGAAGTCTATGACCTTTGACATCTTCAGAATAACCAAAAAAAATATAATTCTAACTTTTAGGCTACAATGATTTCCTTTTCTCATAAAAAATCTAATCCCATGCTACACTTCCAAATACATAGAAGTGGCTTAGATCTGGCTTAATGTTATTCCATGTTTCTTTCAATGTCATATTTTTAAGATCCTTTTTGGGAGTGAGATTTACTATGTAAATTTCACAATTAATGACTTTCACCCAATACTTTAGACTTAATCCCTTAGATTGAATCATACATTTAGCCATTTCTTTTAATGTGCGGTTCTTTCTCTCAACGACACAATTTTATTGTGGTTTATATGGAACAATGTGTTGCATATGGATTCCTTATGTAGTGCAATAACTTGTAAATTGATTGTTCACATATTTTCTTCCATTATATTTTCTTAACCTTTGAAGTCGTTGTCCATATTTATTTTATACAAGGACCTTGTAGGCCAAAAAATTGTCGAAAACTTTTCTATTAAGTTTTAAGAAGTAAACCCAAGTGCATTTGTAAAAGTCATCAATTAATATAAAGAAATAATTGGACCCTAGAAAAATAAGGATAAGAAAGTAGAACACATAAGTCATTGTGAACAACCTGTAATGGGGTTGAGGTGTGCCAAGAGACACGTTTTTCAAAACTGTCTCGATGATGTCTGTCGAGAACACAACTGACACAAACACCATCTTTGCAGGAAACAAGAGGAAGACCAATCATGTTTTGTTGATTACATAGTTGCTGCAATGATATATAGTTTAGAGGAACAAACCTCTCATGCCAAAATTTGCTCAAGTCATATCTATGAGCAAGAAATATTGATGGAAAAAATGATTACCAAAATTTTTCAAACATGTACAAACTTGTAATATCATCAACAATTCCAATTGTGAGAACATACTTAGGATATTTTAGATCCTTGATTACAACTTGGTGACATGAAAACTCTATGGTTTTTCCTTCACCTGAATGAGTGACTTGATATACTGATAGAAGGTTGCATGAAAGACTTGGATCAAATAATACATCATTGAAATGACTATTATCTACTTGAACTATTCTAGACCCTACAATTCACTAAGATATCTATCATCACCAACACATATTTTCTTAGTGCTACATTCATTAAGAGCAAAAAATATGGCTTTATCCTTATCCATATGATAAGATGATCCAGAATCAATAAGCCACTCATCAGAAGAAGTATAAGTTGCATTGAAGGACAAACAAGAAGGAGAAAGTACATGCCCATGAGAAGAATAAGAAGAAGAAGAAGAAGAATCAATAATGATGTTGTTCTTCTTCATCGTTGCTTTTAAATATACCATATTCTTAAAACATTTGAACTCCTCATGACCATGTTTCCCACAAAAGTTGCAATGTCTGTCACCAACATTCTTACTTTTAGATTTTGCTCCTTTTTCACCATTAGGAGAGGAAGTTGGTTGAGAAGGTTTGGGACCCTTTTTTTTCTTGTTGTTGTGGCAAGGATGTTGCTTCTTAGAATTCTGGATTTATCTTTCTAATGGGCCACTAAGGCTTTGTTGGAGGTACCTACAATGTTGATCAATCCAAGTTGCACAAGCTTATATTTCTCTCAAATTAGAGAATCACGAAAGGACTCGAGAGAGGGTTCTTTATAATCACTCCCTAGAGATTCTCCAATGACATAAAAGGTAGATACAAAAACATAATATGCACTACCAAACTTATAAATAATAACATATATGAATTTATCTTCCTTTAGATCTAGTTCACATTCTATACACAAAAGTCTAAGTGTTTTGAACTTAGATAAAGTAGTCTTCAATGCAAGGGAAATAATTTGGACTTAAATTCATTAACTGATTTTCTAACTGCTAAGCTCAAATAATATTGTGTTTACCAAACACAACTTCAAGATTTTCCCAAGATTTATCCGGGCTCTCAATTTTCTGAAGGTGAAAACTTAAATAAGGAGAGATCTACAATTCAATTACTCCATGTGCTTAGTCACTCCTATTAATTCATTTTGCATACTTGTCATCATTAGTGGGTTCTTGTTCTTTTCCCAAGGTAATCTGGTACATTCCTTTATTTCTTAATAAATCATACATATGATATTTACTTTGGAAGTATTTGGTACTGGTAAGAAAAATATCATTGGGAGAAGCCATATTAAATATGTAGAAAAATATGAAACTGGTGGTCTAGATGGAAAGATCTTGAAAAAATAAGTCGTTTAAAATAAAAAAAACATTGAAAATTGACTTTGGATGTGAAAGTTATGACCTTTTTAAAAAAGACATAAATGGTAACCAAAGAGCCATGTGGCAAGGAGAAGTTGGTCCATGTAGTGATGCTCCTCCTAATTGTTCCTATAAGATCACTTTTAAATACGTTATTTATGAAGTGACCCACTTTTATAAAATAAATGGGAATCACTTTTTACAATGAAGTTACTTTGTAAATGAAAGTTGCATGTAAAATAACTTAAAATAAAATAAAGTTATTTAATAGTGATTGAACACTTTTATAACTTAAGTGAAATGCACTTTACAATAAATGCATGAAATTTTTCAAAAAGAGTAACAAAAAAGAGACTTGAACTCAAGATCTCTTACTAAGTAAAGTAACTTTTAACTAAGCATGAGCTAGTGAAAAACACATTATATTGTTTATAAAGAGGATTGATGTTGTTGTTGTTGTGGTGGTGGTGGTGGTGGAAGACAGCTTTGGAGAGCATGCTCATAAAAAACTATTTCACACAAGAAACAAATTTCACTTCTCGACGACAACAAGGGTTAGATATCAGTTAGCTTACCTGCAAAATGCAATTTTTCCCTCTATTTCCGATTTATCAAGATCACATAGAGCACATGACAAAGAACATACATAGATACGAAATCCCTTTCTACTCTATTTCTGATTTTCGGAAATCGCACAGGGCGTAGGGTAAATAGCATACACAAATCGAAAAGAGTAGCAACCTGAAAATATAAAATAGAAAAATGAAATAAAAAAACATAAATTTTATCTGTACAAAAAATTAAAAGGGTGTATTTAGGCTTTATACCTCCCTATCTCACTAAAATGACCATATTTTTGGAAAATATAAATCTTTTCGAGTGAAACGAAAAGCCTTCCTAACTAAAATGAGCACTCTGGATGCAATGCATTAGTCCTCTCATCCCACATTAGTCCTCTCATCCCAAAATTGTATAAAATAGCAGAAACTAGAGGTGAGGCAACACAACTTCGTGATCTTGATCTACAACATGAGCGGGTCTTCAAATGCAATTTGATACCATGTTCAAAAACACTGTTATTCCAATAGAGGGAGAACACCTTCAATAACCACTCACACAACTATATCAAAGATCGACACACCAATGTTTTGACATGGTAAAACCATGATGGGGAAACATCCACGACCCCAACCAATGTGGTGACTTTGAGCATTTTATTAATGCAAAAGAAAAATATTACAGAGAGATTTACAAGAGAGTTTCTCACAATCGATCATCATCAAATGACCCTCAATTATCTTTAAATAGAAATCATGGACCAATCAAGTGTTAAGCCACAAATCAATGTAGTCACTATGATCGAGGAGAATATGAATCACTTGACTACTCTATGTTGGGAACATATGATGACCGTCGAATTAACTAACTACAAATGCATACTAAAGAAACAAACTTTTACCTAACGACACATTAGACCGAGTTGATTTTAACTAACTCCTATGTGTCTAAATATCCTAACATGCAATACCCCACTTGTGTGTCCTTTATGTTGTACTTTCATCCTGGTCAGTGTTTTTTAAATAGAGGTTTTCGATCACATATGGTTGATTATTAGTAATAAGACTAGTGACCTTCTTACCTGACATGTTGATTAGATGCTACATGATAGGAACTAACTACTCATTCATGCAAAATGCATGGCTTTCATTGTATCTAAATGTCACAAATGTGTAGTCATGTGGCACATGTAGTGTAATGTGGTATGAATGTTTCTTATGATGCAAATATTGAGTGTGTCGTCTAGGTTGCACAAGTTGTGAAAAGTGTGTCCTTATGGTGCTTATTGTACACATATATGTTGTGTCTTATATAGCTTGTGGTGTTAATATCGTCATTTGATTTTATATTAATTTGACTAATCCTGTAGTATGTGGAGCTTCATGTAGGTACCATTGATTCCCACACTAACATGGTCAAATTATGGGAGCCACTTGAATATAAAAATAATATTGTGTGGAAAAATGCATGCAACTGCAAAGGGGTTTTCAGTCCATACTTATACTAGGTGGGTATGCATGAATCCTTTAATGAACTTGCTCCTATTTTTGGATAAGATTAAATATTGCTAATTATCCACCTCCATTTATGTAGATTATATTGACCTATATTCTATCATTGGGGACCTTAAATGGGATGGGGATATGATACATGCAATGAAATTAATTAACTACATGGATAAAAATAGTTTTAGGGAAATTTGTAACTTAATAAAATTTACATGAGTTAACACATGTATATTTCATAATGACACTTTTTGGAATACACCGAGACACATTTTGTACTAAGGTGTCACTTCAAGTACATATTTAAAAGTGAAATAATATGTTTGTCATCGATGCGTACTAAATATAACACTTGCAAAGCATGCAAGTAGGAAACTTGTAATGAGAGTATTGACACTTGCAAAAGGAGTATCAATGTTAAAGTTGGATACTTGAAATCCATGCATAAATGTGAGTGAAAAATTAGACACATGGACTATATATGTCTCCTTGAGAAGAATGCTAATATTGCTAAGATTTTGTATAAAATCCTCTCGATAACTATAAATCCAGGGGAATAGTGAGCTTAGGATGACACTTGCATGTTATCTGATGCTAAAAAAATGATTATTATAACAATAACACGAAAAAATGAAGAAAGTCAAGATTACAAACATAATGAGAAAGAAAAATATTTCTTATAAAGGATTACAACCTAGTCAAATCAATCAACTTTAAGAATGCGTGATATACCAAGACACACATAAAATGAAATAAAGCATTAAAACACAAAATAACTTAAATTTGAAGTGACTTTATCAATGCCTATGTCTAATATCTAATTGACCATTATAATTTTATATTTACATTAACACCCTCCATTAATGGTCAATATACAAAATACATCAAGTTTATCCCATAATTTTACACACTTTTCAAGACCCAAAGACCGTGAAAATGTTTGTTAGTTGGTTCTCTGTGGGACAATACTACAATTTAATAGATCCATCCTCTACAAGTTATCCGATGATGTGGAAATGTATCTCAACATTCTTGGTATGGTCGTAGAATACTAGATTCTTGGCTAGTTTGAGCACCCCTTGATCACCAGAAAATAATGGTGTTGGCTCTGTATTCTACATGTTCATGTTTGAAAGCATCCTCCTAAGCCAAAATTCCTCACACACTCCTTTCAGTACTCCTCTATATGCTATCTCTATCAATGAAATGGATACTACATGTTTCTTCTTGTTGGTCAATGTTATTGCACCTATGTAAAGGTTGAATACATTTCCAAAAGTTGATTTTCTATCATCCACACAACCTACCCAATTAGAATATATATATCCACACAACCTAGGGTATTTGTTTATTCTACACTTAATGCGAAAGTCAAGTGTCCCTTTTACATATGTCAACACTCTCTTTGTTGTAGTCCAATGCTTTAACTTTGACACCATAATATTAACATATGGAAATGAAGCTCATAACATAACTCAAATAAAGTCTAGTTGTTGTAATTTATATATCAATCTCCCCACTAGTCTCCTGTAGATTAACTCATTAATTTCCTTAGAGCTAGTTTTTTCAAAAAGCTTCAGCCCTTTCTACATATGAGTAGACAATATTTTGCAATCTATCATTTTAAACTTTTGCATAAAACTTTTGGCATATTTTGTTTGTGAGATAAAAATGTTTCTACCTATTTTTCAAACTTCTACACTTATACAATAATGTAGGAGACTTAGATTAGTCATGTCAAATGCTTTACTCGTATTAGATTTGATCTATTCAATAGAACTTATCTCACTACCTATAATAATGATGTCATATACATAAATGATGAGTAGAATGATATCATTAGCAATTCTTTTAATATGCATATTCGAATTTGAAGGAATCTATCGGAACCCATGTTCTTCCAAGTACCTATCAATCTTAATGTACCATGCTCGTGGTGGTTGTTTTCAAGCAATATAGAGAATTATTTAGTCTACAAACAAGATTCTCCTTCCTTGGAAGTTGAAACCAATACAATTAGTATATGAAAACCTATTCCTCTAATTATCCATCAAGGAAGAAACTCTTCACATCCATGTTATCATATTTAGATGGTGATCATATTTTCTATAAGATAAATGGTTTCCTCATAGTCAATTCCCTCTCAATGGGAGAAAATTTTTTCAACTAAAAATGACTTGTACTTGTAAAGTGTGCCATATGCCTTATACTTGACCTTGAATACCCATTTTAAACCCATGGGTTTCTTCCCTTGTGGAAGAGTTGTGAGATTCCAAGTATGTTTTTTCATCGAAATTTCATGTTCAACTACCATGATATTATCCCATTCAAGTATCTCTTTTGCCTCATCGAACACCAATGGCTCATATACTCCCTAAACATTGTTCATTAGAGAAATTTTCACCATGTTTGGTTTCTTTTGTTGATTACCTCTCGATGATCATCCCTTGATCTCTCGTGATCCCAGGTTTCACCCATATGTAGTAAATATTTGTTTTATTTGTGTGTTCATATTATGATTATATGGTATCAGATCCGAACATTCTCAAAGTCATATCAAGAGTCTCAGGGATTTCAAAGACAAGGTTTCCACTCTTGCAACTTTAACAATATAGGTGCCATGAAATCTATGTAGTGTAAAGACCTAGGGACCACTGCCTACAGAGATGGATCATGGTATCATCAACGTGATACATCAAACAACCAAAAGGGTTTTAGATCATTAGAAACTAGGATTGATTGATTTTAAATTTTAAAATACAAATTTATCATAAATGTACATGTTTTTCAATGATGCGTGGCTACTACTAGTGTCTAGATTTAGTATCTAGGTGTTTTTACTCTGAGATTGTATATTGAGGGGGGAAAGAATTGGGACAGGTGAATAACCATAGAGGAGAATAGAGGATCCAAAAGCAGTGGTGGTGTCTAAATACACAGTTTCACTAAATAACAAGCACGCTCCATGAGAGAAAAAATAATCTCTCCCAAGGATGATAGAGAAATCCATAAGGATCATCTATAAATAGGTCTAGTCATGGACCAAACCAACAATCATGGGATCACTTCGGTTGCAACTATCCATAAAAGGTGGATCTAGAATTCAATGTGGACACGATCAACCATTAGTTTAGATGGTGGTCGGACCCAAGATTTGATCAAATCCATTAATCTAGCAATAGATATGGATCAAGGGATCACCAACATGATACATCAAATAACCAAAATATTTTTAGATAATTATAAACTAGGATTGATTAATTTTTTATTTTAAAATCCATATTTATCATAAATCTACATGTTTTTCAATGATAGGTGGCTATTGCTACTATCTAGAATTAGTATCTAGGTGTTCTTACTCCGAGATTATAAATTGAGGGAGGGAAGACCATGTATTTTCATCATTTTAACTTGTTTTAATGTCTATTTTTGCATTTGTGACTTCCAACAATGACCTATTTACCCAACATCATGTTGGAAGATAACCAAAGGTTCTCTAGAAAGAATTACAATACTTAGAAACAACATATGTTAGCCATAATTGAGTACATGTTTTTTCCTACTATCATATTATGTAGCGATACCGAACAACAAATTACGTGTAGTAACTAGGACAAGTTTGATGAGAGAGATAGAGAAGTAGTAATGTTGATTAGGTTGTCTATGAATGACAAAATTCTTCTTGAGGTTGACACATGGAAGACTTCAACAAAGATTTGGAAGAATTTAAAAAAGTTTCATGAGACTTTGGAAAAGGGTAGAGCCTTCTTCCTAAATAATATTTCATTGTCAATCATGATGGATTAAAGTGCATCTTTGTAGGATCACTTATTCAAGATCAAGTATATTATAGAATAGTTGTCCATCATTGGTTGGAAGATGGAAGAATAAGTCGTGGTTGAAATAACGTTGAAAATCTTACCACGTGCTTACAAAAAAATTATTAATATCCTTAACATCACCACTATGAACGTTGACTTAAATTTTGATGAGATATGCAATAATATCTTGCAATAGGTCAGATGGAAGAAATAGTTTGCTAGTGGTAGTGAGAAAGAGAGTTCAGAACTAGCCTTTGCAAGGTGGGGCATATCAAGAAACACCATAGAAAGAGGTCGGTTGATCATAAAACCAACAAGGGAGGACCTCAATAGAAGGTTCATGTTCTAGAGCATAAAGAGGAAACAAAGTCATCCTTGTATGCACAACACCATTGGATATGTTTATATGATGTGAAACCATGGTGATCTTCCTCATTCAAATATAAGATGTCACTATGATGTAGGCTATCTATGGCTATACTGGTATCATCAAAATTAAATTTCATATAGTTGTAGCTACCCTATACATATTCTTACATATTCTTAGTTTTGATTCTATTTTGTGGTTAAAAACAAAAATAACATTTTTTTTTAATGTAGTTAAATATTTATTGTACTTAGTGAATTTTTGTCAACTATTGGAATATGAAGCATTGTTTTGAGAATTTGAATAGTTAGGGTAGTTGTAAGGCCAAAAACCAAGGAGCATAAGCATAAATATGAATTTTGTGAACGAGCAAAGGGCCTTTGTTTCTTCTTTGATTTAGTTTGCAATGTGGATGGTTGTGTGATCTAGAGACCTATGCATATTCTCTACGAATGTAAAATTGCCTAAGAGCATTGACCATTCATTAAATAAAGATGTTGTAGAGCTATTTGGTTATTTCTGTTGAGTGGTTTATTAATGTGGTGTACTTTTGATTATTTTCTATTGAATTACAAATTATGATAGTTGTTTGTTTAATAATCGAATGTGGGATTTGGGATGAATGTGATGAAAATAAATATTTCGGGAGATGGTTATATGGAGTCGATTAGGTGTATTAGCTGAATTAACCCTTCGACATAATTAAACATTTTATTCAATTAATATTGGACGAGAGATGGGACAAATATTGGTAGGCATGTAGTTGGAGGTATTTTATAAAAGTTTACATGACAAAGTTTTATCAATGATAATGAGTTTCTCATTATTATCATAATTACAACTATATATATATATATATATATATATATATATATATTTCTTAAGAGGTCACAAGTTTATATATATATTTCTTAAGAGGTCACAAGTTTATATATATATATATATATATATATAGTCTTAGTGGGTCTAATGGTTAAGAACATGTGTTTCTTCTTAAAAGGTCACAAGTTCAAATCCAAAGGAGGTAGGGTATGCATACCTCCATAAACTTTACCAATCAAATCATTGAGAATAGATTATTATTATTATATAATATATTTTTATTTATTAATATAAAAAAATATTTAATAGATAAAATTATTACTATTAATAAATTTAATAATTTAAACCATTTTTTAAATAAATTTTCATTCTAAAAGTTTTATAAATATAAATTTTATATTTGAATTGAAAACTTCTATCTAATTCTAATTATTTTATCCATCAATATGACAACATGATCTAGAAAAAGTTTCTTAATAAGCCAATTTTTATCTTAGATAGATGTCATGTTTTAATTTATTCAATTTATTATCATTTTTTTAATATCATATTAATGACGAAAATTTAAGTCCTTATTGAACTTTGGCCTCTTGAATTTGAAGGGAAACCTTTAAACTCCAACTCTCTTGAAAATATATAACTTATTGTTTTATTAGAAAGTCGTGAAAATATATATATATATATATATATATATATATATATATATATATATATTAATTATTAATGACGAAAATTTAATTCCTTATTGAACTTTGGCCTGGAAACCTTTAAACTCCAGCTCTCTTGAAAATATATAACTTATTGTTTTATTAGAAGGTCGTGAATATATATATATATATATATATATATATATATATATATATATATATATATATATATATATATATATATTATAAAAGTGTAAAAAGTAATGTTTTGGAGAGTTTGGATGAAGATGGGCTGGTGATCAAAATCATGGTTTTTTTAGAATTATTTATTTTTATAATAAATTAATAAGTTTTGTATAATTTTGTATTCAAATTTTTTGAAAAATTATTTTAAAATATTTAAATTAAATTAAATAGAATTTTTGGTTTTACTGTTTTATAATAAGATTTGCAATTTTTATATGAAAAAATAATATGTATAAGTTGAATAGAAAATTGTTAATTTATTCGTTGTATTAGTAGCTAGGGAAATTATAAGCTTTACTAACCTCTTGTCAATTAAAACTTTTTCAAATTATAAACATCATATACTTTAAGTCAACTGCAATAAATAATTTGCATATTAATTATTTTTAATCATTTAAATAATGTTTCTGTTGTAATAATATTGAATCCTAAAAAAAAAAAAACATTTTTGGTTATAATATTAGCATCTTCACTTCAATACATAGTATGTCTTCTCATCACTCTATATATATATATTAAATAAAATATATTACAATAATTACTTTAATAATCGATCTTATAATCATTTATTAAAATACTGTCTTCTCATCACTATATATTAAATAAAATATTTTACAATAATTACTTTAATAATCAATCTTATAATCATTGTACTCTACCATATAATAATATTCTTATGTAAAATAAATCAGATAATTTAATATTCTTATGTAAAATAAATAATATAATAATATTTTTTAATATAAAATAAAATCATATTATTAGATTTATTTTTGGTAATAATAACATGATATTAGTGGGTTTAATGGTTAAGAACATTTGTTTTTTTTTGGAGGTTATATGTTTAAATCCATAGGGGATAGGGTATGTATACCTCCATAAACTTTAGCAGTCAAATTATTGTACAAAGTGGGTCCCTTATCCCACAAAGAAAAGAATCTCATACACCACTTTGGTCTCTTGTATATATACCTCTATAAACTTTAGAAATTAAATGTTATTCATAATACATATTTTATTAAGAAATATTTATATATCTTTATGTTATAAAGAATGAAAATAATAATTCAATTATATCTTATGTTATATTTAAATTGAAGGAAAATAATATATTTGAACTTTGAAATATTTGATAATCATGATTTTTGTTTTTTTAATGAACAAGGGTGAAGATGAAGTTCCAACACTAGTGCTGAGTATCCCTTTGTTGTTGGGGATATATAATTTTCTAAAGTCTTGCAAGGATTTCACCTAGCCTTAGTAATGAAGTATAAGCATAAACATTAACATTAGTACTAGTTCAAATATCTCTTTCCGAATATTATAGTGTATTTATCATAATTTAACATGTCTTGTTGGTCAGTTGGTTGGTTTATGGAATTTATACTTTGATAATTTACGGTGATAAGACAACTATACCTAGAATAATGGGACACATTGTCTCTTTAGTCTATTCATTAATAAATGTAAGCACGTTGAGCTTCCACTCCACACATTTATGTTCTTTAGTTTATTATGACTTTGTCAAGATCATATAGGTTAGCTATTGTTTACTTTCTCATGTGCCTAATTGCAATCATCTATATAAACTATTGATGACCAATAGAAGAGTGATTTTTTTATGGCCTCAAACTTTATTCTTTGCACTATGGAATCTATTTCTAGAAATTACTCTTGGAGATGATTGAGCACTTTATCATTTTGGTATCAAAGCATATTTCTTGGCTTCCACAACTTCATATAGGGATCATTTCCCTTCTCTTATAGGATTTTGTCTCCGACATAGTGATCCACTCCTTCTCTTTTTTGGCAATCAAGGATAGGGGTGATTTTAAGGATGGAAATTTATTTTAAAATGTAGAAACCTTGGCGAATATTACTAATCCTTCATATGCCAACTATAAAATGTTTGGCGATATTTTTGTAAAGATATTCAAATTTCTAAGGATTCTATATAGTTTGTATAAAATTTTGGCGATTTTTAAGCTAAAATAATTTTGTCCTATAGAATTTGGGTGAATCATTTTTAAAATAGCGAATATTTTTTTGGGAAAAACCATGGAAAATTAGCCCACAAGCGAAATTTAGCCCCTAAAATCATCCATGAGATTCAAGGATACATCCTCTTATCCACAACATGATCTGTAGCAAGCTTCAAGTTACCTCGACCCAATGTCGAACTTAAAGTTTTAGGTATCATTATTATTCTTTTTATCTAAGAAATATTCCTCCCATTCCTACAGTACCAGATTTAGTTTGTACTATCCACCTTCCACCCCCCAAGAAAAGTGCATTGCCTCTACACCATGAACCATCTCCCAAGGATTCGAGAACCCCGCATTCTAATTTTTCTTAAGATATTGTAAGTGCTTTGCAAGAAGTTGTTAGATCATACGCCATGACATCCTCTTCCATATTCACACTAGATTCCCTCATTACTCTTCCAAAGTATGGTGGGAAAATGGATGGAGAAATCTTGGATTCTTGGATATGAATTCTTTATACATACTTCAAGACCAAAATTTGAAAAAGGCCACCAATCTCCAACTCACTAAGGGTCATCTTAACCATGTGACCTAGGCATGGTGGAAAGCCAAAATAGAATCTATTGATATACATGTTAAGCTTCATTATGAGGGATTGGTCATTTCCATAGAACACCATATAAATGCATAGGAGCCCTTTTGTTAAGCAATGAGAGAATTCTTCTGCATATCTACATAACCTTATGCATCACTGGATTCTTATCCATCAACTTCCTAGTTAATCAATTTAATAGTACATTGATGCATTCACCAATCTTCACATCCAACTACGTGTACATGAGTTTGAAGAGGAAATAATATTGAAATTTAATTATGGTTTAATTTTTATTCATGATGAAGTTGATCTATTTGAGAGCCCGACCCTAGATTGTGATTTCTTAATATCCATCGCTATTGAATGAAAATTTGAGTAAATGCTCCATCCCTCTAATCCTCATTCTTTTGTTCCATTCCCTAAGTCCACCCTCATTCCTAGAGCCAACATTCCTACCCTTGGTATTCCCTCTTACCCATGTTTGGGATGATTGTGAACCTTTCACAAGAGTAATGCCTGTGCTATTGTTAAGAGTTGTGATCTCCAATTCCAAAATATTACAGAAAAAATATATACTAAAAATCCCTCCATGGAGTTCCTTGAGACAGCCACCCCTACTATTGATAAAGTAGATGCTAAATATATTCCTCTTTCTAATCCCATGATTCCATATACTTATTATGACAAAATATTTTACCACCCACTCCATTGACAACTTATTTACCCATAATTGGCCAATCAAATATTAGATTACTTCCATGATTGTTGATAATAGTAGCTAGAAAAACATGGTCTCCAATGTCGTTGTTACTTGTCTTAAGCTACTCACTATTAATCATCCCTCAAATTATTAGTTGAGATGGGAATAGAAACATGGGCACCATCTCTGGGTAACTAAATGGTGTACCATCATGGTTTACATTGATTTTCTATGACACAATAGACTATGATGCATGTCCCCTTCATTGCTTAGTTTTTCTCTTGGGTCTTCATTAACATTTATGATGCATCTCACATTACTTATAAGTTGTTCAAATATTGAAAAATTCATGAACTGAAATATTTTTCCAAAACCCTCCATGTCATTCTATTCTATCCGACCAAATTGTTGTGCATCAAGTTATCCTCTACAAGTGTCTTTCCCTTTGTCTAATTTTCCCTATTAAACCTAATACTGATGTGGAACTCACTGCTCTAGATATGTAGCCTATCCTTGAAGAGATTTTAGACATTGTTTCCCCCCTATATGGCCTTCCTATTCTCCATTCTATTTAGCATTCTATTAACTTAGTCCCTAGTATTTTCTCCCCAATGCTCCAACATATCACTTTTCTCCTTGTGAAACTATTGAGATAGAACACCAAATCCACTCTTTATTGCAATTTGGTTACATTCAACCTATGTTGTCTCCTCGTGGATCTCCCACATCCCTTATCCCAAAAATTGACTATGAAGAAATGCATCTAGTCATGAAATATAGGGCTTTGAGTAAGGTCATGGTTAATAACTATAATTTGTTATCGGGAATAGATGATTTTCTAGCTCAAATTTAGGGTGATTATTTTTTCACAAAGTTGGACTTGATATCAGGTTATCATCAAGTCCATATAAATTTCTAGGACACCTAAAAGACAATATTCACAACCAAATTTGGTTTATTTAAGCAAATGGCTATGGATTTTATGATTAAAAATTCCCTTGCCACATTCATGAGATTGATTAATGATATATTTAGACCTTATTTGGAAAGATTCCTTGTCATATTTTTGAATTAAATATGTATATTCAATTCTTCTAGAGATGAGCATTTATATCATGTTCTCCTCATGTTTGACCTAGTCCACACCCACAAACTCTAGATCAAGTGAAATAAGTCATTTTTTTATATTCCTTTATTCCTTATTTTATTTTTCTCATATACGAGTAAGGTATTCATGCTGACCTTGCTAAAATTGAGGTTACTGCAACTTGGCAAGTTCCCTTTACATTCGTAAGCTTGAATAATTTTTTGGGTAGGTTAGAATTACTATAGAAATCACATTCCCCAATTATCTAAACTAACATAACAATTACATAAATTATTTGATTAAGTTGTTTTTCACTGAAACAAAGACAATAAGGTAAGCTTTTAAAAAATAAAATCTTCTTTATGTTGTAACCTGATCTTAATTATTTCAGATTTGAAGCAAATTTTGGAAATAGAAATAAATGCCTCTTGTTATTCCATTTATGTGTTTCTTAAATAAGGAGGCCACCTTTTGGATTACCATTTTGAGACACTAAGTGAAGCCAAGTTAGGGTACAATACATATGATAAATTATTTTATCTCTTTGTGTAGGCATTAAAGTATTGTCATCATTATATTCTTGGCAAATAAATGATATTATACATAGATCACCATCCCTTATTTTTTCTCAACTCCCAGTCTAAGATTCAAGAGTAGTTCCATATCAAATGGGTGTATTATATAAGAAAATTTCATATCATGATAAAGTATAAAAAAAAATATTTCAAACTGTGTCCTTGATATGCTAAGTTTCCCCCTATTCAGGTGTTAAACATGCTCAATGTTTATTGTGCTACCTACGAAGAGTGGAAAACTTTGTATGTTGGTGATCTTTTATTTGGTAGTGTATGGAATCTATTCCATTATCACACTAAAATCAATTAGACCCCTTTTCTAGATTATGATGTTTATGATGGTTTGTTGTGTTGTCTTATTCTTGTTTGTGTACCCTAGATTCCATATTTCTACCTTTTAATATATGAATCCCACTCCTCTTCCTTTGGTGATCATTTTGGAAAAACAAAACCCCTCCAAAATTCAAAGAAACATTTTATCCAATGATCCATGCAATGTCACATTAATTTCTTTATTCATCAATGTTCTCTCTACAACACTAGTAAGCCCACTCACCAACAAAGAAGGTTTGTACACCCCATTACCAATCTCTTCATTCCTGTGGGAGTTCAGCTCTCTTTATTTTGTGAGTGGTATACCCATGAATATTTATAACACATGATTTCATTTTTGTAGTTGTTCGTCACTTTTTCAAAATGACAATATTTGTACCATGTACCAAAACCATCACTACCCAACAAATACTCAATTATTCTTCACTCATGTTTGGTTTCATTTGGATTACCTCTTACTCTTGTCTTTGATCATTATCCCTATTCTTCCTTAGTATTTTCTTGAAGACATTCTTTCACTTATTATCTTTCCATATCCATTTTCCTAAAGCATTAAATGCACCCTCATATGGATGACCAAACTGAGGTTGTAAACTACAACTTGGTGCAATATATATGCACATATTATTCCGAAAAAAAGTAATGAGGATATTATCCTAATGTTTTACAACATAACTACAATAGATATATCGGTGCCTCCATTGGATTTTCTACTTTTGAATCCTATTTTGGTTATCACCTCCTTGTTCCTTATGAAATTCTAGTTTCTCCCAATTTGCACCAATATAAATAATAACATATTATTTCTTCTTTTGTTTAGAAGCTCACATAGGTACACTCCTAGGTAGTTGTAGCAATGGCCTACTCCTAAAAATGATATAAGTCTCTTCATGATTTACATTGAGTTCTAGTCTCATTTCATATGGGTGATCATATTTAGTTACATTTGAAAAAACAACATTTCAAGGGTCAACAACACCATAAAATCAGAATTCTATGCTATGGGACCTATAATATCTTGTAGTGTATTAATGCCAATGCATACCATTTACACTTTCCTCCTTAACTAGGAAATGAAGTGTAGGTTGTCCATCCTCCAGATAATATCCAAAATTCTAGACACCCTTTTCTAATGATACCTTGCTATATGTGCGTACTCATTCTAGTATATAGAAGTTGCACTATTTGTATCTTTTTGGGCATCAAAGTTAGCTCCCTTCTTAAGAAAAATGGTTTTCACAATCAACTTTTCATGCACAGTTCCCACATATAGTGGAGGAAGTAGGTATATTTTCAATCAAAATAGAGAGGAGCTAATAAGGTGCATATACCTAGGATATTGGGATGCATAATCTCTTTAGTCTATCCATTAATAAATGTAAGCATGCCGATCTTCAAATCCTTTCATTTATGTTCTTTAGTTAATTATGAATTTGTTAATATCATTTAGGTTAGTTATTTTTTACCTTTTCATGTCAATGATTGATATAGAATGAGTCATTATATAAATTTCCATCTATATTGATACTTTCTAGGTGGAAAAATAGGAGGAAATGGCTTGTAGGGTCCATTTTAGGGGTAGGTCCCAATTTGGTGATTTGTGGTTTAGAACCTTTGAGAGCTAGTTTGAGGCATAAAATAAGACTTTTAGGGTAAAAATATTGCAAGATTAACTGCTATCCCTTTGATTCTATTATACACACCAAAATATTTCCAACGATGCAAAAACCAACTCAATCAGAGTTCATATGCATAAGTTATGCCTCCCACAATTTGACTGACCTTTTTTACCACCATGGTACTGGGTGGATGCCACGCTATCCCCCATTTCTCACATGTGTGGGGCTAGTCATCTATGAAATTTTAAGAATATTCTAGAGGGTAAAAAAACCTAACACTAATTAAGGGTTGAGGAATACAAAAAACCACAATCCTAACCCTAGATGGCTATCATGTTATGCTAAATATTGGGCCGATAGGAAGGGAAGGGGTTCCATTATTTTGGTATTGTCGTTGTTCCATGATTGAGTAGATAATATAGTAGTGGGATATTGAAGCATAACATATGAGGTGGAATATTTTGTAGAAACCATTCAAGCCATAGTTTCCATGGAAATTTTGTAGTGAGTGACCCTTTCATTGTACTTGCATTTTATAATTGTGAAAAGGAGGCCTCACCTTCTAGCTGGTTTTTATCCCATATTTGTTTTCCCAAGTCACATATTGTGCTCATTTGTGTGGATGGTGTATTCATTTACATATTTATTTCATTTTGGATTCAATTATTTCCATAATTTTTAGCACGACACTGCTAATATTAAATCTAAGATCTAAGGTAATAAACAACATAAGAAAATATTTTAGAATATTGTAATATCTATTATGATTAAATTTTATAATGGAATATGCATGGAGTATTATAGATCATGTTGGTATCAAAGAAATTTTATTTAGGGTTTTGTGGGAAATTGTAGGATCCAGGAATTGGCTTCAAAAGGAATTCTTAGGACCCTATCATAGAAGATGAGTCTAGTCATAACAACCCTTGGGATGAGGCAGAGGAGATATTTTACAAGTTGGAAGAACAAGTTGTTGATATCTCTCACAACATGACCTCCCTCATGGAAACCCTAGAGAACAAGTTTGGACCTTTTGGGAAGGTTGGTGGCTCTAACTTAGAATTTGGATAAGACTAGAAATCAAGAGATAATGAGGACCCGAAAAAGGATATTAAAAAATATCTAGATAAAGATAAACCAAGTTGCAGTGTCATCACTTCTTCACAATCATTGTCTAAAATGAAATCGAAAAGTGGACATCAAACCCTACCAAGGTGATATTTATGTTGTTGATTTGAATAACTAGTTGCAACAATTAGAAGTTTATTTTAGTGTCTACAACATATGAGAAGAGAAAAAAAATTCATTTGTCTAATCGAAATTAGAGGGACATTCCCTAACCGAGTGATAAATCCTCATGGAGACACTTAGGCTAGAGGGTGATCCCCTAGTAAGTAAGTGGGAGGTGTTTAAAATCTTCATCAAGTCCTAGTTCTACCATATTGGGTGTGTAGAGGTCCAAGGAATATATTGGCATCACTTTAGGAAGAGGAAATGGAAGAGTGTGCAAGACTACACCACTAAGTTTAGAAAAATGGAAATTATGATGGGTATATTTCCGGACGTAGATGTAATAAAGTATCTCAAGGGTCTACATAGTCATTTACATAAGCACGTGATGCTCTATAAACCTATGATAGTTGATTATGATTGTGTGGAATCACGATACTTGGAGAATATATGAAATAATAAATGACAAACAAGTGGTTCCAAATAGAAACACTGCCAAGATTCCTACAAGGAGGGGAAGAAGAAGTGGACAGGAAAGGAAAATTAGACAACAACCACTACCCAACAATGAAAGGATCTAAATAACATTTACAACCATTGTAATATTGATGGTCACATCAAAGATAAATTTTGGAAGATACATCCAAATTTGAGTCCAAATAAATGTAAAAAGGATTCTAAGAAGATTAACCTACTAACCATGGATTCAAGGAACTAGGTAGATATCATCTCAGATGTAGATGAAAAAATTGTTTTCACTACAGTGTAGAAGGAGGTGAATTTGAGTAGCCTTCATCGTAGGGAAAAGAAGGATATAAATAAAATCTTCCATATTAAAATATAGGTCGAGAAGATAAAGGTGGTTATTCTATTTGATTCTAGTTCATAAGCCAACCTCATCACAAAATATCTAGCCAGCAAGCTTGGATTGGAAGTTCGTGATCATCCTAACCCATATCCATTAGGACGGGTAAATAAATATGTAGATCTCAAGGTCACTAAACAATGTAAAATTAATTTTTTTATAAGTGAAAACTATATTAATTAAGTTCAGGTAGATGTAGTACCACTTGATGTGTGTGTTGTAGTTCTTGGAAGCTCGTACATGTATATGAGGGATG
Organism: Picea mariana; assembly: GCA_032191745.1. Lineage (NCBI taxonomy): Eukaryota > Viridiplantae > Streptophyta > Pinopsida > Pinales > Pinaceae > Picea > Picea mariana. The sequence continues at coordinate 342,404 of JASDQU010103381.1, read as the reverse complement.
TAATATTCATGAAAAGAGAAATCCAAAACTATTTGATAAAGCATGGGAATCATTTCATCATCAATGCACACAAATGTATATCCAATATCTCTCTGGTAAGTGATAACCAAGACAAAAATTTGATTAGTTTTAGTAGGAAGTTTGTATTAACTTTATTAACATAGAATTAGCTAGGTGATGAATCAATAAATATAAATGCATATCGAGAGGGATGTACTAAAGAGTAGAAATATTGGTTGGAGGAGTTTTTTTAGGCATACATAAAATTGTTTCAGGATCCCAAAGGGTTACCACCTAAGATGGAAGTGGAGCATGAGATGCAGTTGTTTCCTAACTCTCCATTGCCAAATATTGGGCTATACAAATACTCCATCTTGGAAGTAGATGAATTGAATAAATAGTTTCAACAACTACTGGAGTAGGGAATAATTTGACCAAGAACCTCACCTTATGGGGAACGTTTCATAATAGTACCCAAGAAGGATGGAACTTGGTGAATGTGAATAGAATACAAATATTTGAACAATATTTCCCTCAAAAATCAATACCTTATACCTAGGATCCATGGTTAATTAGATCAGTTGCAACATGACAAATACTTCACCAAGTTGAATATCAAATCAAAATACCACCAAGTACAAGTTAACGAAGAAGACACTTGGAATATCACCTTTAAGACAAGGAAAGGTCTATACGAATGGCTATTTATTCCTTTTGGTTTTATATAATGCACCAACTACATTTATGCATTTTATGAATGATGTTTAGCCTCCCTTTGTATATTCATTTATGATAGTGTATTTATATGATATATTGGTTTAAAGCTCTAATTAGGAAGAACATATGTCACATATAATGTAGGTATTAGAGACTTTGAAAAGTAATCAACTGTTGGCTAACCTTAACAAATGTGAGTTTTATAATCAATCATTGGTGTATTTGGGGCATGTGATTAGCGTAGGTGAACTAAAGATAGATCCCCTGAAGATGGAGCCCATCCTCAAGTGGCTAGTTCCTATTAATATCATTGAAGTAGGAGCTTTGTTGGGGAAACACAATACCTACACAATTTGATAGCATCATTTTCAGCTATAGTTGTGTCACTTCATGCCATAATAGCCAGGGAAAAGAGTTTCTAGTGGTGGAAGAATCAACAAAAAATCTTTCGATGAGATAAAATGGAAGAAAAATCAAGCACCAGTTCTTACATTTCCTAATTCGTAAAAATATTTCAAAGTAGATATGGATGCAAGTGGACAATCTATGGGAGTATTTTTGATGTAGGAAGTTAAGCCAATGTGTTATCATTATAAAATTGGAGACTTGAACTACCCTACGTACGATAAGGAACTTTTCATATTGGTTCAAGTTGTTAAGAAGTGGAATCACTATTTGATGGCTAAGGAAACCATTATCCACATTGGTCACTAGCCATTGTACTATGTGTAGGCCTAGAGTAAGCTTCAACAAACCAGACAATACTACAACTATATGTCGTGTTCATAGTAGTTTCATCTAGTCATCAAATATAAGAAGGGAAACACTAATAAGTTGGAAGACATACTTTGAGGGCCACTCACATCCAAGATTACAAATTTGACCAATGACGCATACAAAGAGGCATACTTGAATTAGGAGCTTTGTTGGGGAAACACAATACCTACACGATTCGATAACATCATTTTCAGCTATAGTTGTGTCACTTCATGACATAATAGCCAATGAAAAGAGTTTCTAGTGGTGGAAGAATCAACAACAAGATTTAGATGAGATAAAATGGAAGAACAATCAAGCACCAGTTCTTACATTTCCTAATTTGTAGAAGTATTTCAAAGTAGATATGGATTCAAGTGGATAAGCTACGAGAGTATTTTTTATGTAGGAAGGTAAGTCAATATGCTATCATTATGAAATTGGAGTCTTGAACTATCTTATGTACGATAGGGAACTTTGCATATTGGTTCAAGTTGTTAAGAAGTGGAATCACTATTGATGGGTAAGGAAACCATTATCCACATTGGTCACTAGCCATTTTACTATTTGTAGGCCTAGAGTAAGCTTCAACAAACCAGACACTACAACTATATTTCATTATCATAGTAGTTTTATCTAGTCATCAAATATAAGAAGGGAAACACTAATAAGTTGGAATACATACTTTGAAGGCCACTCACATCCAAGATTACAACTTTGGGAACTCTTATGCAAATAGATCCTTTTACCAATGACGCATACAAAGAGGCATACATGGAATATGAGAACTTTAAAGAAGTGTTCTAGTAGCTATAGGGCCACATTTATGTAGAATAAAGCGATGGTAAGGATGACTATCATCTTCAAAATGGGTAGCTCTACAAGCCAGACAATATCTATGTTCCTAAATGTGAAATATTGTGGATTATTAGAGAGGCTCACACCTCCAAGGTTGTAATACATTTTGGTGTTGGGAATATGGTTTCCAACTTAAAGAGTTATGTGTATTGGCCCATAATGAAAGAATTTGTAGCTCAATTTATTAGAGGATGAATACAATGTTGTAGAAGAAATCCTAGTGACGAAAAAGAAGGATTATATACCATCCCTTACCTTTACCCAATAGACCAAGAAGGGACATGAATATATGTTTGTGGAATTTGACAGGTTCATCAAGATCTATATTTTTATACCTAGTAAAAACACCATCAAAGGACAAGAAAAAACAAAGATATTATTTGAAAAGGTCTAGGTGCACTTTGGGATACCAAGGACCATAATCTCAAATAAATGGTATAAGAGATTTTCAATTCCTTTTGGACTACACTTTAGGGTAATATGGATACCAATTTGAAGAGATCTATAGGTTTCCATACATAGATAGATGGCAAAAATAAATAGTCAATAGGACATTGGTTTAGATTTTGAGGGGTAACAATTAGAAGCAACCAAAGACCTGGAATGAAAATGTGATTTATATTCAAATTCCCACTTTGAAACTTTCTTTGGGTATTTCCCACCATATCCCTTAGATGTTGTGTGTAAAAACCAAATAAGACTCATAAAATACATAATAGGAGATGCATTGAAAGAAAATAATTTGTTAAAAAGATTGGGCAGATCCATTTGCAAGTATAAGAGACATTGAAGAAGCCACAAGAAAAGGACAAGATTTGACATGATCAACATAGAATTAAGAAAAAATTTGAGGTGAGAGATAGACTTTGGTTGTGTTTGAACAAAGATAGGGTACATGGTCTTGGTAATAATATCAAGGCTCTTTGGTAGGTGTTAAGTCCTATAGGCTCATTCTACCACCATATATGCACATTTACTTAGTTGTGAATATGGGAAATCTTAACTTTTATGAGCCTTCCATGTTGGATCAAGAAACTGATGAGTAGGTCCTACATACAATAGATGAATTAGCACCAGAAGATCAAGAAGAGTTGGAATACTATTCATTTTTGAAGAAGAAGTCTAGAACTACTAGTAGGGAGAGGATGAACTTCGATAGTTTGGGTTGAAATGGAAACTTGTAGGAAAGGCCAATTGATACTCTATGGATAAGGTAGAGGAAAAATTTCCTCATCTCATTCAGTAAAATATTTCCGGGACCAAAATCATTCATGAATGGGGAGGTATGATCCAAAACATACCATAAATAATTTGTAATCTAGGTACTTTTTGGGTGGAAAAAAGGGAAGAATTGGCTTGTAGGGCTCATTTTAGGGGAATATCCCAATATGGTGATTTGGGGTCTGAAACCTTCCAAAGTTGGATTGAGGCATCAAAAAACACTTTTTGGGGTCAAAACATTTTGATCTTAACTCCCAACTCCTTGAAAATGTTTTACACACCAAAATGTTTGTAATGATGAAAAAACACCTTAATTGGAGTTCGTCTGTCAAAGTTATGCTACCTGCAAGTTGGTCTACCATATTAACCACACTAGTACCAATTAGATGTCTTGTCAGCCCCCATTACTGACACATGTTTACTTTCAAGAAGATTCTAGAGGATGAAAAACCCTAAAACTATTTGAGGGTTTAGGAATACAAAATCCCTACCCTAACCCTAGATGACTATGAGGCTATGTTAAATACTAAACCACTAGGAAAGGAAGGGGTTCCATTCTTTTGGTATTGTTATTATTCCATAGTCGAGAAGAGAATGTAGGAGTTTTATATTGAAGGATAACAAAGGATGTAGAAGATTATGTAGCAACCATTGAGGCCATAGTGTATATGGAAACTCCATAGTGAGTGCCCCTTTTCTTGTACTTGCATTTCATAATTGAGAAAAAGAGATAAAAGCATAGGCCTCACCTTCTAGCTATGTTTTCACCCATATTGGGTTTCCCATGTCACATTTTGTGTTCAATTCTATGGATGGTGTGGTCATTCCCTTATTTATTTCATTTCAGTTTAATCTATTTCCACAATTTTGAGCTCTATGTTAGTGAGATTAAATTCGAGATCTAAGGTAATAAACCACATAATAAAATATTTCTGAATATTGTAATATTAATCGTGACAAACCATTCCAGTGGAATATCCACAACAATTTACAGATCATTGATTGTAATCATCTATACAAAAAGTTTAAAAATAAAACTAAGATATATTGTATTAATAAAATATGCAACAAAGCTCTCAGAGGGGTTAGAACAAAAATCTTCTTTAGAGTTTTTTTACAGGAACAAAAAATAGAACATGAAATTGTCCTTCACCCATCAAAAGGATGAAAGGGACATATCTAACCCTAGACCTTATGTAACTTAGTCTTACTGTTTCTTGAGTACACGAGTAAATTCTTACAAATTGATGACACAAAATAATGCAAAAAGAAAAGCATGATTATCTTTTATGCAATATTCTTTCTTCCCCCAATAGAGTTCAATTTTTTTTGAGCACTAGTTAAGATTTTTTCTTTTTTCTTCTTTCTCTCTATGATTTTGGCTTGATTTCTTACCTGTTGTTAATAGGGGAGAGGGACATGAATATTTATTTAGGACTTCTACAAAAGGAAAAGAGTAAGATATTTTTGGGTTCTTTCCATCACCCAATTTTTCCTCCTCTCTCTCCTCCTCTTATAATTCTAGTTCCCTATCTTATGAAGATTCTAGAATCACCCCAATTGAGGTCCAATCATTATTTTTTGGAGTTGTGTGTTCTGTGTGTTCTGCTTCCTCTTGATCTTTTACTATTGTCCCAACTATAAGATTGTGATTAGTCTTCGGGGATATTGTATCTACATGTTTCTCTTCCTCTTTGAATTGATCTCCCAAAAGTCTGAATCTATTGTTTGAAAGGTTTGGTGGTCCTAATTGAGGCCTTTTCTCAGGCTAAATCCCATTGGACCACTATTTCATGCACCTTCTTGATACCTATTTGAATGCTTCCTTCTTATTATTATTCTAATAAGTTGAAACCTACTTCAAAGGAGATTGAGTTTCTTGATCTCTTCGACAAATTTTAGGGAAATAGCTATACTCATGGAAGATGTTACGCTTGATATGGATCTACTTGTAATCTAGGGTTTGAAGATGACTCCATCGCTCCAAATTGAGTTGAATTTCTTCCTGCAAACCCTTTTCAAAATATATTTCCGCATAGATTTTGGTATAGGAATAAATATTCCCTTTTGGCTCAGCTTGATCAATGTAACAACCCATATTATCTCCAATATATTTAAGAGAGTCTTCATCCTAGAAAATAGTGGGAAGATGTGGTAGTCTGATCCATATAGGGGCAAAGGAAATTTCCATCTTTGGATCAAATTTAAGAGTCCATTGGGAAAGGAACATTCCCCTCGAGTCCATGAAGTAGGGACTTGATCTGAAAATCAATTCCATCTCTTCTTTGTTGCTAAACACAAACACATAAAAGCATTTACCACAATAAAACCTACAAATATGACCTGGAACTTTCCATTTCTTTGTATCCCATTCTTGAACTACTCGAGGAGGAGGCCAAAGACTTGTGAAGTTACCCACTAAGCCTCTCTCATGCAGGAGAAATGTTTTTCTTAAGAATTGATGTCCAATTTGGGGAAGGAATCTTCCATTTTGACAAATGTACTATTTTGAGAACGATTCTCACCAGTGTATTTAGTGGATCTGGATAGAGAGGAAAATTCTTCCTTAGTAGGAATGGAAGGAACGCTTGAGAAAGAACAATGAAAATATGACGGCTTGAGAAAAGAGAAGCTAAGAATCAATGAATAAAATATGTTAAGGAAAACAAATAGAAACTCAAATGAATGGTCATGTAGATCATTACACCAATGAACATCTATATCCAACAAAGAACAAGAGAGTTAAAGAAGATGACAACTAGGGTAAGATCTATGGATCATTGTTTGGAAACCCTGTTTTCATCTCCTCTCTTTTTTTGTTGTAATAGTTAATGGATTTTAATTGATTGTTAAAATTTGAAGGACATGGCATTGGGATTTGATCGAGTTATGTCTACCTCAAGGTGACCCCATGGCTCCAAGAAAAGACCTCATAAGAATTGAACCTTTCTCAATGGTGAAAAACTCCACTCACTTTTCACCATTGAATCTAGCCCCTTTGGGCTCCATACAAACCATTCACAAGAAATAGAAGAGTGATTATTTTACACCCTCAAACTTTATTCTTTGTATTACAAAATTGATTTTTGAAAATTATTTTTAGAGATGATTCAACATGTTATCATAGAACTAATTATCATTACTATTATATTTTTTGTACCACTAGAAAATAAGTGCATTTTACAACCTAATATAAATTAAATATGTAACATAATATATTACTAACAAACTAAAAGGAAAGTAAAGTAAAGAGACCTAATATAAGAGTGGAAAAAAAAATCATAATAATAATAAGAAATGATATAAAAATGTTTATTATAGTAATAAAAATTAATATAATTTTATCTTAATTTAACTTTAGCATTTAGTTTTTAAGAATTATAAATAAACGAACATAAATCTATTTTATTTATTTTTATCTTTTAAAAATTTAAAGACTTGGAGTCAAATTTACATTCAATTTCTACTTAGTAATTAATAAATTTCTAGTTAAAATATATTTATATAAATTTTAACTGAAAAATATCTATATGAAACCTTTTATAAAAATAAATTGATATTAATTATATTTTAAAATTAATTAAAAAAACTCCATAAAATAAGGAATCTTAATTTAAATTAAAAAAAATTGAATATTTTACATTGATACTAAGATGATATTCGCTTATAGTGAATTTCATTGACCCTAAGATGATATTCGCTTCTAGTGAATTTCAAGAATAAAAATGAGTACTTTACACTAATATGACCATTGAAATAAAGAATATACAAATATATGACCATTAGAATAAAGAATATACAAAGGAATGAAAGTCATTGTATCTAGGGTAGTAAAAGAGGTTTAAATAAAACATTAAATAAATATTAAAGATGGAAATGAGTAATTTTCAGTAATATGATTACCATTCAAATGAAGAATATACAAAGGAATGAAAGTAAGTCCTTATATCTCGGGAGGTTGATATCAATAAAATATAATATTAAAATAAATATTGGATATTAAAAAATAAAAATTATACAAAATATGTGGATGCACATGTTTGATTCTCTTGCATTTTGTGATATTGTATTTTTCATGACAAGACAATGTCGGTTAAAAGAAGTGTTCGAGTACGCCACTCTAACTACCCCATTATTTGTCTATATTATGAATCCAATGTGAACAATCATGATAATGCAATTTACTTTATAAATATCAATAGAAAATCGCAATTACCGGGAACGATAAGGATGGCGGTGTGGAATTTGTTTTGAGAAAGGCAGGCTACCATTGAATTTGGTGTGATAGAGGCTCATAGGAATACGGCCTCTACCTGCGAAAGTCTGCTGACCAGACCCACTCTGAATATACATATAACTTCCTTCCTGGCCCATGTGAACGCCACAGTACGCGGCGGCCAGTGCTCTGGACAACCCCCACTATAAACTACAAACCTACTGCCTCGCAAAAACCAAAGCACATTATTTCCTCGACTTGAGAGCGTTAGGTTTCTGGATAATTTTTCAGAGCAATGGAGTTTCTATCAAATGGTGACAGATATTCCATTTCCAACGCTCTCGCGATGAACAACAGCCCGCCTGCATATCCGTCGGCCTCGCCGTTTGGATTTCACAGCGCGGGGAATCCTCAGTTGCTCGACGGCCCGCCGCAATTGCACCAGAAGACGAAGAATTCGGCAGAAAATGAAGAAAACCCCGAAGAGCCACGGAACTTCATGATCTCCAGTAGCGGTGCGCAGGAAGTTCGACGTCGACACGTCTCCGCACCCATGTCGACCGCAGAAGCAACGCCGGCGACAACCACGGAGCTACGGTCTCCTCTCTCGGCCGGTCTCGGTGCCCCGGCGAGTCTGTCTGTGAATGGCGGAGGAACCGCCAAGGTGGGCAAGAAACGATCCAGAGCCTCGAGGAAAGTGCCTACGACGCTGTTGAACACCGATACTTCGAATTTCAGAGCCATGGTGCAGCGCTTCACTGGTATTCCCGAAATCCCCTTTGGATATTCATCCATGCACCCTAATCTCTCTCCACATTTCGCCCACCACGAGTGGGAGCTGCTGGGCAAACCGTTGCCTTATAAGGCAGTACTTGACCTTAATATGAACTGTGTGTCCCATCTGAATTCTTCTCCCGACGGTTATCGTCCTCAACAATATAACGGTACTACGTTTATTCCCTTCCAGTCTTTCCATGATTATATGAACATCAGTAACCCCTTAAACTTGCTTACCAAGGCTCCTCAAGGGCAATCCTCCAACGCAACTCTGCTAGAGGATGCGGGACTGATCAATTCGGCTTCAGTGTTTCCCAACCCAGCTGTAACCTTATCGTCAGACAGAAGGGCCGCCTACCTCATATAAGCACTGCCTCCATGCTCCATTTCTGTGTTTTCAACCTTTCTTCCAATGGCCTTTTAAGTGGTTCTGCTAGTTACTTTTCAAATGATGTACATGCATATGCAAATATGAGTAGATTTCCATATGTTGCTTGGTTCCACAGATGTGCTTGATTAAACAGAAACCATTCCATGTCATTCTCCATTAACCAGGAGTTGGTTTCTGTTTAATGCGATCTCCTGTGCGGAATCCTATATAGTTGCATCTTCCATGAAAGTGAATATGCAAATATGAGTAGATTGTCATATGTTGCTTAGTTCCGCAGATGTGCCTGATTAGACAGAAACCATTCCATTCCCTACTAACCAGGATTTGGTTTCTGTTTAATGTGATCTCCTGTGTGGAATCATATATAGTTGTGTCTTCCATGAAAGTGAATAGAATTCCGAATTACTCTTCGTTTTTCGATTAGCACTCTGGTTTTTTCGTTATCAGTTATCTACTGTGCATACTGAGCAAATGGTATAAATTTCTTCAGAGCTTTCTTATGATCATCTCCGATTTTGCAATTTATCATGAGTTTGAATGCCTCTTGCAGCCAAATACGACTGAAAAAACTTTGAATTCAATTGTCTCTTGGCACAGTTGGTTTCTCCGATTGGAGTAATGGTATGCTGTCATTCATTTTGAATTTAGACAATGAAGAATTTCAAAACCCGATGGAGGAAATTTTACGAAGTGTTTACTTAGATATATAGGAAGTCAATGGTGGAGAATCAAAATCTTATTATGACGATACACTTGCTTGATCTGGCCTGATTCTTAGATATCGTAAGTCAATGGCGGAGACTCCAAATTTTTATCACAATACATTTGCGTGATCTGGTCTGATTCTTAAAAATATGTGGTTAGTGAAAGAAATAATTAATTTGTCAAATATTAATTATAGATTAAGATTGTCAAAAATTAATAATAGATTAAGATATTTTTTTTGTTGGATTCCAAGGTGAATATGATAAAAATGCTAATAATGAAATAGATAGAATGGTAATAAATATTATTATTATATTATAATTAAATATAAATTAAAAGATAAAATTATAGAAAACCTAAATACGTTGGTTTTTATACTTAATCATCATAGAAAACCTAAATATGCAAGTTTTTTTTTATAGTTGATCATCATACCGTTTGAAATTTTTGAAGATTAAAAACTTTAAACTATGAAATGGAAAAACTTATATATATATATTTTATGATATAAAAATAGGAAAAAAATATCAAATTTAAATATATATTTAGATAAAATATTTTATATATTATGATATAAAAATAAGAAAAAAATATCAAGTTTAAATATATATTTAGATAAAATATTGTAAATATGATATTTAGTTATAATAT
>JASDQU010103381.1:306380-322914 GCA_032191745.1 Picea mariana | reverse complement strand
TAGCATGGTCTGCATAACCATGATGAGAGGATCATGGTGTAGCGAGTAAGTCTATGAAGACTAGAAGGGAACATAGAGGTTAAATACCTCCCTATCTAAGAGGGAATGTTGATGTTTTGGTAGTTGTGGGAGGTATTAACCTCCATGGATAAAACTTTGACTAGAATAGAATATTTCAGAAGCAAGAGAAAACCTAAACATATGTGTGAAAACCTTGGAAGACAAGTCGACTCAGTAGAATAAGTAAAATTGAAGTATTATATGCAGAAAAGGATAGGTCGGCCCTGCTTGAAGAGACACTTGTTCACCTAGACATATTAGTATAAATAGGATGTGCTCCAACTCATTTGTACACACACTCATTCACCCAGAAGCAAGGTGCAAGTGTTGAGGAGGAGCTACAGCAGGTGCAGGTGTGCAATAATTCCTTGTTCAGTTTTGTTTTGGTATTCTATCTTGTGCACTACCTTTGGAGAAGGTGTGTTACCCTAGTTTATCTGTTGGTTCTAGTGTGGCTTCTTGAAATCATTCTATCTAGAAAGGATTAAGGTGATTGAGGGTGTATTTGTGCCTATGGTTGGGTGAAAATGATGTAGCATTGTCTATGGTGAAACAAGCACAATATTCTAACATGACTATCATGCTTGAAATATTCAAAATGGTGTTGGAACAATGCATGAAGGCATTATGACGCCATATCAATAAGGGAAAATGTCGTATCTATGGTTGGAACTCATCTCCTTATTAGATGCAAGTCATTTCCAAGACATTATAATTCACTTGTGTTTTAAACTATATTTTGTTCAAGTATTTCAGAATGCCAATATCGCTTAAAAATCCATCGTCAACATATTGGTAGAATATTGTCCATAAATTTGAAAGTAAAATGTAGCAATGGAGCTCTTAGTTGTTAAATATAGTGGGTAGGGTGGTGCTAATAAAATATTTCTTGTTAGTTTTACCAATATACCAAGGCTTAGCTGTATTGACTCTAGTTGAAATAATGTTGCAAATTGGGATATAAATTTAGAAATTCCTATGGCAAGGGGAAAATACCAACAAAAAAAATAAATCAATCAAATCATTTGGAGCACAATTATAAATTTAAAAGAGAATGGAGAATTGGAGATTAAATACCCAATGCTTACGAATTTATCTTTGGGCAGGGGGAAATATTGTGGATACTGGTTATGGGTAAAAATGAATGGTGTAACTCAGTGATTAACAAAAATATCTTCATGCCAATAGGAAAAGTAGCCTAGATATTCTATTATTGGAGGAGAGAGGATCAACCTTTTGGAAGTTATATAAAGAAACAACTCCCATTATTCAAGTGCATCTAAAATGGGTTCAACAAAATGGAAAAAAAAGAAGATTTGGGAAGATGGAATAATGAAGAATCATCTTCTAAGACATTGTTTGAAATTAGCTGAAATAAGAAAGTTGTTGAAGAATTGGGAAATTCATACTCTTTGTGAGCTTTCAAGTTGGAAGGAGTTTAAAGAAGAACAATGGAAATGATGGAAAGATCTAATCTCTCTAGATCCCTTGAAATGTCAACCATTCTCCTTGTTTTCTCATCTTTGTGGAGTGGTCCCTTTGAAAAAATTACATTAGGATAGTAGGTGTTAGGGACCTCCTGAAAATGAATACTCAATGAATCAAGGATATACATTGAAACTAAATAATCTTCATCAACTCCCTTGATCAAATCTTTGCAACCAAATTTGAGGAGAGAATGGATTACCAAAGGTGAATATATTTCATTGGATTATGACCCATGGGAAGTTATTAATAGTGGATAGTCTAATGAAAAGACAAATATAGGGCCCATTGATAACCTTAAGTTCCTTATGTTGTACTTGGTTGAAGAAACATTAGTGCATATTTTTCTAGACTGTAAATTTACAACTCAGTTTCAAAATATAGCCTTTGTAGAGATGGAGCACATAGTAGTTATGCATCATAATTGGAAAAATATGTTTACTGCCTAGCATAAAATATATACCGACATGTTTCCAAATAATCCTCTTCTCAAAATACCCTAGTTGGAAATGCCCATGTTTATTTTCTAGCGAATTTGATTGGCAATAAACATAACAATTTTTTAATGAGGGGTTTTCCCCTCTGTTGATGGCCAAAATTGACCATGATCAACATTAAGGAAATCACTCGGTCAGGGTCCCAATTAGACCCTTATCCATTTGGTGTGGTGATCCCGACTAGTATGTAGGCCCAATTACCTCAACCTAAAACTAACCTAAACTAAATGCTTAATCTAATATAAACTAATCTACCTTAAACTAATCCTAAACTTAACTAAGGTTAACCAAAATAAGGGTTTAGTCAATCCACATGAATGTTTTCTCTTGTGAAAGGAGACTTTTGATATGATTTATTATATGCAAATGCAAATGCCATTTAATCTAAGAAGTAAGTAGTAAAAAGGAAATTTAATTTACCATAATTAAGAAAAGGAACGATCCAAACCTTAATCAAGAGAAAGACAAAAAGCAACCATAGTTTGATCGAGGATAAAGGTAAAATAATAAAACATTGAATCAATTCAATGATTTACAATTATTTAAACATACATGCATTTACAACTATCCAACAAACAATTATTATATCCTTTCACAGATATACCGAGACCCAAATATCATTAAATGGAACCAATATAAAGAATACTCATTACATTACAAAAATAGTTCATATAATGTAATGATAATCAACATGAAGACATGCTTTCTTAGAATGATAAACAATTACTAGATAATACATACGATTCTACTTGAATCCTATTTTCAATTTAATCTGACTTTGTTCAACCCTTCAAAGATAGCTTTGCAATATATTTAAAAAATCATAAATTGTCTCTATTTCTCTCTCTTTTTTTTTTTTTTTGTCTAGAGGAATCAACAACTAGTTGGGCACGTACTCGCGTTACACATGGCCGTGTTATCCAACCGCTACCACTATAAACTCCAGGTGTGCCCACGATGCCCCTTACGCGGCACACAAGGTAAGTCGGGGGGAGTTGAACTCGAAACCTCATGGAACTTTATTTTCACGGCACTTGCCAATTGAGTTGCCCCCCCGGGGGCATAAATTGTCTAAATTTAACAACAATGCGAAAATAGGAATTTAAATTATCTGAACAGAAGAGAAATCAAATTGAAAAGATTTCTTTATTTAATATTCAATGAACAACAATGATCATATTGATTACAAAACAAAGAATAACCATCTCTGGTTCGGTGCAACAATTCCCTCTCTCCTTCAAGAATCTTACTTTGCAACAATGCTCAATTATCTTCCATTTAGAAATTGGGAATCCTCCCTCCCTTTCGATCTGTCACTTCATACTTCCTTTTATACCAAATAAATTTCCACTAAATACAAAACAATTAACCATTGAAAATTAGAAAATATTCCTAAAAATTAGGTCACTTCCCACCCCATCTGTTGCACCATGGATTCTCAAATCAAGTAGGATTTTAACTAGAAGATAGACATAATAGAATATTGTTATCATGAGTGTCTACAACTATTTTTTAATTTCTCTTACTATTCTTCAAATGGGTGCCATACCTTGATTTCTTTTTCTTGTCATATTTGGTCTTGACCTTGTAAAAAAGACATTGATACATGTACACACATAATTAAAACAAATTAACAACTTGAATATATTAAGAGTGACTACAAGATCTATGGTTATGTAGTTACTCTAAATTTAGAGATTTTGCGATAAATTAAAATATAAAAATAAAATAAAATCAAACATAAACAAACATAGATCTATGCCTATTAAATATTTTCTCATCATTCAAATACGCACACAAACCAAATACAAATATATATACAGATGTAAACTGATGAATCACTAGACATTGATGATTTGGAATGGAACTGTTTTGATGATTAGAGGTAATAACAATATGAATTTATGACCTTCAACATATTTTCATTTCTTATTTATGATAATGATTTCTAGTTTACGTTGTTCGACTAATGATTTATTTTGTGTCTTCAGATGACGACTCTTATTCATGTAGAAATCGTTTTTGAGAATAGCTTACAACATATTTGAATTTCCTCATCCAAAACTAACCATTCAAACATCAGAGTGAGTTATTATTTACCAGCATAAGACATATTACCCAAGAGCTCATTATTAAAGCCAATTCAGATACCTGAAAATTGAATATGACTTTTAAGAAAAAGAGGAAAGATTAAAAAAAGTCATATTCTTTGATAAAATATGGACATTTTGGTATGGCTCTTGAGAAAACAACAAAGTGAATTTAACTCAAAACCCCAAAAAATCATTAGCATCCAAGCATGGTAGTAAATACACTACCTAACAATGAAAACTAGATCTCGCCATTTTCCTTTTAAGAGGGTAACGATTATCCCTTTCCCATGATAAGAGGGATTTTTGAACTTCAACAAATTTAAACTCGAATTCTCTTGAACAAGTAGTTCTTTGACCATATTTCTTCCTATAGGTGAAAAAAGAATGGCTTGAGCTATGAGGGCTTCATCTATATGAATTTCGAGATTACCCATGCGAGGAAATTTTCACATTAAGCGATTGTGCAAAAACCCTATTAATCCATACATTACAATTGTGGAATGCCTAAAGGAAAACCACTATCCTACTCATCGTATGAGAGAAAGAGAATAATTGTGGGTCTGGACAGTCTCAATAACATCAATTTCAAACTAAACTAGCAGTGCCATAAGCAAGATATATAGAGAGGGTTTTAGAGTGGGAAGTCGCATGGCTCAAAAAGGGCTTTGGAAGGATAAAATACAATACGAAATTCCAAACCCTCCCAGACTAACAAAGAAAATGGGACATTATTATTTAGATAAAATTGGTATAGGAACACAAATCCTTAATAAAATCCCACCATCCAACCTCCTCGAACAACGAAATATATTCATTGTATGCTTCGATGATTTCGACACCTAGGGATTCCATTCTCACCACGAGAGCCGTAGCAGGCTGCATAACTCAATAGACAAGGAAAAATGCATTCAAAATCCAGAGAAACGAGTGGGTAAAAATGAAACAGAAGAGAATGTAGAAAACCCTCATCTATATTGGAAAAATGAAACAAGAGACGCTAACCATCATAATGATCTTGGAAGGTCTTGAATTATGAACACAATGAGTATGTGCATTTTCTTGGTCTTGAAATCTCTTCATATGATGGATAGTTTAAAAGTACGATAGACGTGGTGAAACATAGGATGCATACAATATGATTTCCTTTACCTACCATGATCTAGTAGTAAAGAGCATGATACAATGTATAACCAAATTTAATTACAATCATACAGATGAGACATATGACACTTAGAAGTTTGGAGGTTCATACAACTCATACAAATGCAAACATGGCATATTAACATAATTCAAAGTATGATTGAATAGATGAGGGGCGACATATAAATTGTTGGAGGCTCATACAAATGCAAACCTAGCATATTAACATAATTCAAAGTATGATTGAATAGATGAGGGACGACATATAAATTGGAAAGTGTAACATTCTACTAGGAAAAGTAACATGTAGTTTTGTAATGAAATTAGAATCAAAACATAGTTTTTAAACAAAATATAATTCCAATGATAAATCATGAACAAATAACCAAGATATAGGTATTTCAAAAGAGAATGAATATTTGATTTATATTTCAAAAGAGAATGAATATTTGATTTATAACAATAGAAGAATCATTACTACTTTTAAAACATAGTAACATTCAGCTATACACCTTGATCATAATCATAAATTGAATTTAAAAGTAAAACTAGATTTCATATTCCCTAAGATGATAAAGAAAATTCCATAAGATCATAAATGGTATAGAAAAGTATAAAAGTTTTCCTAAAAATGATTTTTCGAATTTCACGCTTTCAATCATGAAATTCGAAATATTAAACGAAATAAATATCAAAATCATGATGAATTAGAAGATAAGAAATCATTCAATTCTCAAGCAATAATGTCCAACAAAGATCAAAGAAATAACAACATATTTACACAATACAATGCAAATCATTCAAATAGGAGAAACTCAAACAAAGATAAAATAAACATTTGACATTAAAAAACCAAAAGGGACCCATATTTTCAATCAACCAAGAAATAAAATATGGGGGTTGTTGTTTGCCACAACAATTGATGACATACTAGGAGAACTAGTTATCTCTGTTCATGACAAGAAAAGAGAAATAAGGTTAGACCACATGAATAAGAAAATCTATCAATTTTGCAATATCAATGATAACTTCCTTATGACTAATTTAAAAGATAAGAAAAATACATTCGTACTCATATTTATTCACCTGATATTTGCAAAAGGGAAAGAGATTTAATTAATTTTAATTTAAAAATAAATGGGAGAATAAGCTTTTGATTTGACTACTAAGTAAAGTTTACTTATCGTGAGTAGATGCAATCAGTTCAACTCATCTTTATGTGACCTGGCATTGCTTCACTGGCATCGAACATTTATAGCCCCAACGAAGTTGCATTGATATCATTTATATTAAAAGGGAAAATAATTCTCAAAATACCTCATGTCAAAGTATTCTACTAAGTAAATGTTGATGGCTAGAATTGTATTTGAAATTTGTTACTCAGTTGTTATTACGCCCAAATTTGTTCGAACTATTGGTAATGGTATGTATATTTCTAGAACGTGCTACATATATTTGGATGAATGAATCACATCGCAATACAAATCCAAATCAACGAATCAACTCTTGAAAAAAAAATCAAAACAAACTATTAATTCATATAATTTACAATTATGTAGATAAAATATTTTAAAACAAATAAAACAAGAATAAATTAAATTCAAATAAATAAATTTACAAAATATTTTCACACACACACACACACATATCCCTCATTGTGTAAAACATAGACTCATAAAAAATGTCAGTTTTAAACTCATTAAAATATAGCAATTACAAGTTTAATTTGATAATTACTATCCTTTCAACTTTCCTGAAATGATACTATCTTTTTTTCATATAAAAGGGGGTCTTGGGGTCTCATTCAAAAATAAAGCATTAGAACAGAGAAACTCTGCCAAAATCCCTTCCCCTTTCAGCCCAAGATTTGCAACCCTTCCTGAGATTTGGCCTCAACATTCCCCCTACATCCCTCTGCTTATACAATCCCTTCCTTATTTCCCAAGGAGATCAATTGATTGTGAGAGGTATTATGAGAATGATGTAGTTGGAGTAGCAGTAAGAGGATCCCAGACCAGGTTTGTGGAGCATCTTCCAACAAGAAGGTTGTAACTTTTGTAATCATCACATCTGAATAAAAGAGTTATGTTTATGTCCCAAATATTGTGTTTTTGTGCATAATTAATTAATGTATTTGCATTTATATATGAACCCTAACATTGGTAAGTAGAGATAGAATATCTTGTAGTTTTGTTGTATAAATTGTTTGAAGGTCATCTTTGGGAGGATACCAGCATCCCAAGAAACTATGAAGGAGAGGGAGGTCTAGACCAGCTAAAAGGACCTAAGGTACGCTTTCTTTTCCTTCTCTCATCTTTTAAGTTCAGATTGTTTGGGGTAGTTTAGAAGTAGAGCCAAATTTTAAGGGAGATCAATGCTCTACCTATACTTTGACCCAATATAGTAATAGGTGGATTTTCCCCACTAGCAGAATTGGTGACTCCACTAGGGAGAGTCTCTAGGGTCTTAGAGAGAGATCTTGGTTAGATTTGATTTTCAATTTCTTTTTTATTTTTTTGAGTGTTCTGAGTCAGGTTGTGTCTCTGGTCACCTTCAGGGTGCCTACCAGCTTCCATTTCCCAAGTTGTATGTCCAAACTTTTTTTTTTTTTTTTTAATTTACAGAGGTGTACGTGCCCTGTTCTTTATACAGCCCGCTTACATATGCATTTTGCATTATATATAGCTCGTGTACATACGCAGGCTGGTCATGCACAACAAATGTCTATGTTGTTTTGGATATTTTTTCAAAATATTTTCCTTTCCTACAGGAAACTTGTGGTTCCTAGGTCTTCCTAAGTTCCACAAGCCTCTATTGTTTGGGGTTGAGACAGTTTGCAGGCTCAAATTGTTCATGAAATAAAAATAAATTATCTTGTCTCTATGTGTTTCTTAGCTTTTTTGGCTTATTCTTAGCTTGAGTTTTTAAGAAAAATGAGTTTTATTTTCATGCCATGAGTCGTGTATTATGCAGTTTCTTTTAGCATCTTTTGTTAGTTCTACTTTGATTGGAAGAAAATAAAAATAACCTAGTTTTTTTAAGTCTCTTTCTTTCTTTGCATTGTTATTTGAAAAAGAAAAAGAAATTAGCAAAGTGTTGTGTTTTATTCTCATCTTGAAAGCATCTTAAAAGAAAAATAAGAAAGAAAAGCCTTTCATTTTCTCTTTTGTTTCACTCGAAAGTTGCATTGTGCATTTTGCATGGAAAGGAGAAAAGATTGCATCTTCAGGTTTGAAGGATTGTTCATGCATTATCTTTCTTGAAACTCTTTTTCATTTGAAGGATTAGTGTAAATTTTTATTTTCCAGTGTTCTTATAAGTTTCATTTTTTGCAAGAGTCTCAGACAACATCAGTTGAACTTCCATTCCTTGTGTAAGAAAAACACCTAAAATAAATGTGCTAATATAAAATATATTAATAACACTTTTTCTAGGGTTCATGAATAGCTTAGGCTAGGGCCTTGGATTAGGTGTAGAGAGATAAACTCTCCAAGGCCAACCAAAACTTAACTTAGGTGTTTGTTCTAGGGTGTGAAAAATCCACTTTGTAATTACTCTATCCGGGAAGCTCCTCTCAGACAATAGTCAAACACGAGGCCTTGTGGAGGAAGGTGATAGAGATATCCACTCGTGATCCTGACAAAGCGTTTGGGAGAGTGTGTATTGGAGGTGAATCCTATAGTGTTACTGACTCGACTTCTGTCAGACCTATGAGACACTTGGATCCGTCCAAGGTACTCTAAGAGTGATTCCGACCCTGTTGCGTTTCAAGCCTTAGGAGGATCTTTGGGATTATTTACCTTTCCCATACACTCACCCGACTATCAACTGTACCCCCTGGTTGTTGATTACAGGTTGGTGGTCTAGTTGCCATTATATAGGTTGAAACATAGGTGATTGTGAGGGGTGTATCGTGGTACCTGAGGCAGACTCTGTATTTTATGGGAGACATCTGAAGGGACCATCGGTTGGAGATCTGGGTAACTGCTTCTCTTGGCCAATTGTTTGTCTTTGTGAATGCTTTGGACAATCAGGCATTCATCTGCCTATGTTGGAAGCATTCAGAAGGGTAGTTTCTTTGGTTTGTATTTTTTTAGGATTTTCTTATAATGGTGTGCTCTATGCTCCCTAGTTTTCCATAGCAAGTTAGTCAGTCATTTTTTTGTATCTTTGACCTAAGGTGGTAAACTGCCCACTCTACTGGTCGTGAGGATTTTTCGGCCTTCTTCTTAGAAACATGGAGCTGCCTCTTTATAGGCATTTTTTTTATACCACTGGTTTGCTAGAGTCAGCGTGTGAGACTTTTACGAACTTGAACGATCCCGCAAGGGAAGAAACTGTGCATAATATCTTCATGGAAAAAATTACTAACGATACCAAACAAAGAACCCCTTCGCAAGGGGATTCTTTTTCTTTTCCTTTCTTTGGAAATGTTGGTGTCCCTTTGATTTCCACTTTGTACATTCCTGGGTTGAATGTGGGACTACCGGTTTGGTTGGGTACCATTCCAAATGTCTTGAATGCTCTTGAAGCTTCTCAATTAAGCACCTCATGTCATGGGAATCATGTTGATGTTCCTTCATCAACAAAGTCTTCTCCTCCTCTTTGTACCTTCTCTAGTGAAATTCTAGCTACTAGTAACCGAAAGTTTAAATGAAATAGAAAGAGGAAGAATAGGAAGAATAAATCACCAACCTTTGTGGGTCATGTCGGAGATAGGTCATCAACCTATGCAAGTCATGTTCAATACCAACAACCAACCTCTGCAATTCATGCTAGGGGAAAAAGTCCAGTCACTTCTAGTCATACCGGCGATAGGTTTGTAGCCTCTGTGAGTCATGTTATTGACCAATCACCAACCTCTGAAATTCATGTTGGAGATGTGCAACCAACCACTATTAGTCATGTTGGGGGCATTGATTGTGGTGAGAAACGTAGACGGATAGGATGTATGGCCAAGTTCCCTTATAAGATTTGCAAGGGAGATTGCCTTAATCATTTATTCCCTAGCCTTCCAGAGGCATGAAGATTGTGGTCCTTGTCTGCAAGCTCTTCTGATTATGATTCTTCTAAGGTTTCACATCCTTTTCAACCTTTAGTTGATGAAGTGGTTGTGCCAATGCAATCTTCAGTCAACCCCAATCTTATTTTTGGGGGTGATGTGCCTTCATACCATGTTGTCTCGCAGCCTATTCATCCAGTGGTTGAGGAAGTGGTCATGCCGATGAAAACTTCGCTCAATCCTACTCCTCTTTTGGGGGGTGATGATCCTTTAGACCATGTTGTCTCACAAAATACTCATCTAGTGATTGAGGAAGTGATCGTGCTGATGCAATCTTTGGCTGATGCCACTCGTTTTTTGGGGGGTGATGCGTCTTTAGACCATGTTGTCTCGTGACTTATTCAGCCAGTGGTTGAGAAAGTGGTCATATCGATGCAATCTTCGGTTGATCCCACTCTTCTCTTGGAGAGTGTCAAGTACGTCGATGCAATCTTCAGTTGATCCCACTATTCTATCGGAGAGTGTCAAGTATACCAAAGTGGTCATGTTGATACAATCTTCGATTGATCCCACTCTTCTCTTGGGGACTGATGTGTCTAATGACTATGTTTCTAGCATTTCTAGTTCAGTACTTTTAGAACAAGGAGGAATTTTTCTCACTTCGAGGACACCCCCTCCAAGTCCTAGAATGGTTTCCTTTGATTGGAATGACCTTGTTGAGTCTCGCCTTCCTTCTTCTGCACCTTTTCAAATAAAGGTTGAAGTTAATTAAAAACAAAATTGCCAATGTATTGTGGATGAAGGAGCCTCCACAAGAATTTTATCCTCGGCTTGGAAAGCTTTGGGTTCTCCCAATATTGTGTCTTCTTCGCATGAGTTTTTGGCTTTTGACAGACGTCCAAGTGAATATTTGGGGTTTCTTCCTCAATTTCCTATCTCATTAGGTGGGAATACTGTCCTTGTCGATGTTATAGTGGTGCAAGGTGCGTTAGATTTCAATATTCTTCTCGGGTGTGATTATGTATATGCTATGAATGTTGTGATGTCTATGCTCTTCCACGTGATGAATTTCCCTCATAATGGAAGCATTGTCACTATCGATGAGCCGACATATGATAATCACCATCCTAATTTGACATTAGTTTAGGCTACCCATTTATATGTTCCTAGTATCCATGTAGAATCTACCTCGCCATAGGTAAATTATGTGGCATCTTATCCTCAGTGTTCAATTTCTCCTAAGCAAGAACTTGTTCACTCATGTTTTCCTTCTCGTGAATTGGTCTCAACAATTGATCCATTGGTTTATCCAATGGGGGCATGGGAGCCCTTTCTTCCCCCTCTTGGTCCAAGTGATCTCGAGTTTCCTTTTGAGTATGATATTGATGCTTATAGATCCTCAAGCCCTCATGCTTATGATTCTTCACTAATAGAATCTGCCAATCCTGGCCATAACCTCCATAGTCATATGGACTATGGTTAGTTTTCTTTTCCCTTTGGGACTGTCGACCCTCCTCATTCACGTGATTTCTTGAATTTTGAATTTCCTTCGGATGAGACTATCCTTGAAACCATGACTACGGTTTCTATACTGTGGGAAGATTTACTCTGTGGTTTGTGTTTTCTTCCCTTTTTGAAGACTTTCTAGGTTGACTATCGAAGAAACTCTTGGTCAGAGCCGAGAAACAGGCTCTACCTGAACTACTACCATGCATGATTCATAAGGTTGTACGGCACCTTGTACATATTGTATAGCCCAGGTTTTTTGTTTTCAAGTTTTGTATTCAATAGAACCTCTTATTTTCTGAAGTTTCTATCTATATTGGATATATTAACTTCTAGATGAGTGTTATTGGCCTTATATGCAATATCTTGGAGACATTTTTTCTTTGAATTTTGTTCATCGTATCGACTCATTCTGACAGGTATTGACCTTGAAACTGGCATATAGGTTAGACTTTCCCCACTTGCATATTTTTCATTATTCATTTCCTCGTTCATTTAGCCTTAGGATCAACCCCATTGAATTGTAAAACTAACCTTCCTTGTTGATAAATGTGTCGTACTTTATGTGGTAGAGCCTTCCTTACATGGGAATCCTAGTTAGAGCCTTGTTTTCCACTTGGTTCCCATGCTGAAGTACTTCATAGGCATGGGAGTCATGTTTAGTCCCACCATGATTACATATTGAAGCCTCATTATTCTTTCTAGTCATCATTCTTGGCCTTACCCACAAGAATCCCTATAGATAATGGTTTGTTGTCTTTCAAGATAGCTTAGATTTTGAAAGAAAAATCCAACGAGACTTTATTTTTTTTTTTCGATCTCATATGGATTACTTCAGAAAATAAGCCCCCATGGAGTCTTCTTTAAGCCCTTTTCAAACTCTCAAAAATTGAAAATATTGTCGAGCGATCTTTTTTTCCTTCATGCTCGCCAAACTCAAATTTGAAGGCACATCTTTTTGGTGGTAGTTTACCCATTTTTCAGTTTGGAAGACTAATTTTATGAATAAAGGTATGCTCTAGGAACTTAGGTTCTCTAGAAGAGTATTCTCAGGTGTAACTTTAATCCCTTTTCGGGCCTTAGGGACAAAAGTTTCGAGAAAGGAACATTCTCTTTGGTTTTGGTTTATCGCTTTTCTGGGCCTTGGAGATTATTTACGAAAAAGGAAACCCCCTGGAGTCCATAGTTAAGATCTTTTTAGACTCTCTAAATATGAAAATATTGTCGAGTGACCTTGTCCCTTTCACACTCGTTAATTGGTCCAGAAACAACATCTATTTGACATGATTTTAACCCTTTTTCCATCCAATGGATTATTCCAGAAAAAGGTACGCCTCAGGAGAATTTTCTCACCAGGAGAGTTCTCCTTAGTTACATTTTATACTTTTTTGGGCTAAGGAGACTAAACCTAGAAAAAGGTCGTGAGTCCATAGTTAAGCTCTTTTCAGAATCCTTAAAATTGAAAATATAGTCGAGTGATCTTGTCTCAGTCACACTCATTAAAATGGTATTGAAGAGACGTCTTCTTGGTATAAGTTTAACCCTTTTTTGAACCGATTGGACTAATTGAGAAAAAGTAACTCCTTGGAGTCTTATTTTAGCATTTTTTCAAACTCTCTAAATGTGAGAAAACCATTGAGCTTACCTTCTCTGTGCTCGTAAAAATTCACATGGTAGGAGTCGTGTTATGTCATGCTTAATCACATTGTGGGTCTGATATTTGTGGCGTTGGCCTAATGTCAGATCCATGTTACTCTCAAATAAACATTTAAATCATTCCTTATACGTAAGCCTTGCAACATTTTTTTCCTTTTCAATCTGACACCTTGACCCATGGAGGAATTTTTCCCGAGTGTCCTTATCCTACACATGTCTCCTTGCCCTGATCATAAGTATGTTCCATGCGCTTGGAACTAGTTTAATTGTTCGTGAAACTTGTTTCCTCCTTTGTGATGTAGCATTCTTTTATTTTTTTTCAAGCTTGTTAAAAGTTTGAAAAAGACAAAAAAATCAAATATTCCAAAAAGAGGGGACATGATATATTAATTCTTTTTTCGGTAGCAATATAGTCACCCTTGGACAAAGCACATCCTTCTATTTGTTCTCCAAGAATTGGGATCTAGTATGACCTTAGGGAGTTGTTCTCTCTACATAGAGCTATGTCCTCCTCCATTTGGTTACTCTTCCAAAAATATGGATATTTTGTGGTGCCTCTTGTATCACAGACTTATGTCAATATTACGCTGCCTAAGTCTGGTCATATTTCGTGCTTTTGTTCAAGGGAAGTTTTATCCAACTTGAGTCATCCATTCTATAATTTGTCTCTTGAGTTTCATCAGTCGGCCATCCCGTGAGTCTAGTCAAGTAAATATTCAAAATAGATGAATTTTTGTGCCTGATGATCGAGATCCTCCAGTCTTTCCCTGACGACATGTTGAAGACCTCATGGTAGTGAGTCTTACACTCCTATTGTGCTCCTACCTGAGTGGTTGAAGATATTGAAGTTGTTGCTCGAGTTATGAAGTCTTCATCTCTCACCATAGGCATTGATGCTTCTTGAATATGCATATTATATTGTACTTGAATATCATTGAATGATTTTGAGATGTATATCCATTGTGTATTTCTCGCGGCTACACTTTATATAGACATTTCTATGACATGGATATGTAGTGTACTTGATTGGAAGCCATGAATAGTTCATATCGAGCATGGGTATGCCCACCTCAAAGATATTATTATTGTTTTGCAGATGGTGACCTCCCGAACTCTGGTCTCGGGCTCACTCAACTATGTGGCTTCCAACTGGTAAAGATATTGTAATGTATTTCGACCATCAGTTTCTCTTCCGACCTCACACATTAATGGGCATCTCTTATAGCCCTAAAATTCCCTACCTATGCATACATAGCATTGGCATTTCTATTTGCAAAATTTTCCAAATTACTATTGAGGATGCCAGATATTTTGGGTTCAATCCCCAATAGATTTGCCAATTTTGCTAGCAGGGAAAATGATCCCCCTATTATTATACTGGGTCAGAGTATAGGCAGAGCATTGATCTTCCTTAAAATATGGTTCTACTTATAAACTACCCAAAACAATATGAAATTAAAAGATAAGAGAAGGAAAAGAGAGTGTACCTTAGGTCCTTTCAGTTGGTGTAGACCTCTGATCCAAAATTGGATCCATGAGCCAGATGGGGATCAGAAAGGCCTAAAAATCAAAGTGCTCAAAATCTCTTCAAAAGGGACATGTGCGTAGGCCTCATCGATATGAACCCAACTCAACTTAAATGGGCTCAAATGGATTTCATATGCCTAGTCAACACCTGTCCCTATCAGTTGTTAGTCCAATTAGTGCCACGAGTTGTACTATTGTTCCACATGTCGTACGGTCATGCCACATGTCATATGGTCATGCCACACCGACCTTATGGACGTGTCGCATGTCACCCTTGTAGTGGTGACATGTGTCACTCCCTGATTGGTCCACTTGTACATATCCACGTCATCATCCACTGTACTCTGTCATGTCAGTTGTGCATTCATACAACCTGCACAATCAAATGACACATGGCACATCTGTACGACTAATGTGGAATGACCATACAAAATGTGGCATGACCGTATGACATGTGGCATGATAGTACAACATGTGGCACTGACTGGACTGACAGCTGACAGGGATAGGTGTTGACTGGACATATGTAGGTGGTCGAATGACTAAGTGACACATGGCATTCATTGGTCGAATAGGAAGGTGTCACATGGCCCAATCCTAGGCTTCCACGTGGAAACCTTTTATTGGTTATTGTATTGCAAAATTATTTGGAGTCCATTGGGTTCGAACCGTGGACGTACATGGGCACCAAGAATTCGCATAGGTCAGGCTACTGACCGGCCTACATGTGTTACTTAACAACTATGGTGCAAATATTATATATAAGTTGCATGTGTTGTAAAGGCGGGCATAAAAAGGGTTGGGGCCTAGCCCCAACCCCCGAAAACTACCATGCGACCTTTGTAATGTGTCCACAGTATAGACCATTTGCCATGCAATTATGGTAATAAGCCCAGCTCTCAATGTAATCATATGACCTAGATAACATACGACCAGCCTCCGTTGAAATTTGGCACGGGAGATAAGTGTTAGCCTCGGTCGGTTGGGCTAGCTCACCAACCAGGGGCTTAACCAACATCTAATGACTAGGGGGGATTAATTGCTTATGGCAGATGTAAGGTATCCTGAGGCCACATGGCCATCGATGCAATAGAGAGCTAAGGGATAAGGGGCCAACGCATGGCACAAGGCCACATGGAGGCACCCGGGTGACGAGGAGCCCACCAAAAAGGGGATGTGCCCTAATTATATGCCAAAGTGGGTTTTTAACTTTGGTGTTTTGATTTTTAAGTGAGTTTCTCAGTAGTTTGAGAGATATCGTTGAGTCTCCATTTTGACACTTCTAATGCCTTATATTACCCTCTATCTAAGACTATTATACCTATGCTATGAGTGTATAATTGAATTTTTCCTCCATAAATCCACTTAGTGACCTTGTTCATGTGCATAAGAGGTAAATTATGATTAAGACATGATTTGTTTAGTTTTTCTTTGTTGAAATAATGTAACTGCGAAAAGAATTCTTATTATTATTTTATTATTGGATTAAATCCCCATTGTGGATTAATCATGTCATTATTATTATTATTGTTATTGGATTAATCCCCATTGAGGATTAATCATGTCGG
>JASDQU010103381.1:254556-279781 GCA_032191745.1 Picea mariana | reverse complement strand
TTTTTTTTTTGGTTGGGAAAGAAGAAAGATAGAGACTTTATCTTCCACAACGGGCCATATTTCATGGGTTCAATAGAGATGTGCCAAAATGGAGGGATGACCCCTGGGTAGTCATTGAAAATACCTTAGGTAAATGCATTGAAAAATATGAACTTAAGGATAGGATGTTTATCAATGTTAGAATCTATGTGGAAGTGGATCTAGAAAAATGATTATGAGAGACAATAAAATAAATCTATCACTCCTCAATAGGTCACACTTGTAGAAATTGGATTATGAACAACCTTGTTTCAAATACAAAGCCTCTCATGAGTGTGGTCACTTCACTAACAATTGCAAACTTATAGTTCTAGTTTAGGCTCCACTAGAGAAACAAGATTAATAAGACTAGGCAAAAAAAGAGATCAAGTAGTAAGAAATCCATCCATGAATAAATTTGAAACATTTTCAAGATCCGATCATCCCCATGATACCCCATCCTTCATTTGTTCCTCTCCATCCTAGTGAGTGGCCACTCCCATTCTTACTTATAAGAACTTTGTCCAACCTATTTTCTTAGATTCCTAAAAGGATGCACAAAACACCCCAAAGGAAACAATAACTCCAAAACTAAGTGAAGATTAACATGATATTCAAGACTTGATATTAGAGAAACCATCCACACAACAGGATGGAGTGCTTACAAGGAAAAAAGCCCAACAACAATAAGGGGAGGATGAAGAAGATCCTGAAAGAATCAAAGGAAAAATATTTGGGGGTTTAGACTTCCATTGACAATTATCTTGAAATTGGAGTCAAATCTGTCTCAGTAAAAATCCTTGGAATATAGATGTCATTTGAAGGCCTTACAGGAAATAGTTCAAAGCTTTCAAATTTGAAAAACATGAAAATAGTCTCCTGAAATAGTAGGGGAATGGGTAAAAAGTACAAAGTAGAAGTATTGTGAGACTCTATTCAATATAAAAAAAAATTGGATGTTATTCTCATCTAGGAGAGTAAGCTCTATGAAAATGAGATTCTATAAATAGGTAATAAACAATGGAAGACAAGTCAAGGAATAGTGGTAAGTGCAAGAGGAGATTTTTAGGGGGTATATGCATGCTTTGGGAAAATACAATTTTTGAGATATTTCACTCTCAAATAAATCAGCATTGGATTTTGGTAAGTCTTGTGCATCGAACCATGGGGAAAAGAGTTAAGTATACAATGCTTGCATTCATGTTCATTCTAGAGAAAAAGGTTGTCTGCTAGTAATATTTAAGTGAAATGAGGGATATTTAGTTTGTTGAAAACAATATAGTAGCAGGAAATTTCAATGTGGTTTTGTGCAATGGGAAAAGGAGGGGAAACATGGTAAGGGATTCATTCCATTAAACAATGAATGATCTAATATTTGATCCATATCTTGCTGACATAGTGTCAGAAAAGGGGAAGTATATTTGGTCAAATAGAAGGGAAGGGATAGGACATATAGAGGCTAGGTTGGATTGGTTTCTTCTCCAAAATGATTTCTTGCTTGACAAATAGATAATAAACTTACACATTATCCCATATTGAATCTCAGATCAAAACCATATTTTTCTTATCTTCCAATAGATCCAGGATCTTGGTCCAGTCCCATTCAAATTTAATCTTCTTTGGGTGTGTGATCCAAGGGTAATGGATATAATAAGAGAATCTTGGAGAAATTCAATTCAAAGCTCCCCATTTTATTTATAGGAATCAATGCTTTGAGCAATTAAGCATGTTTGAATATAGTGAGAAAAAAATTAATACCAATATCCGATGCAGGAAATAATTGATATTTGAAATAAATTGAGCATTGTGCAAATTACTCTAGAAGTAGAGGAGGTGACCCAACAACACTTAATGGAAGAGAGAAATTTATGCAGAAGGATACATTAGGAAAATAGGAAGGAGGAGGAGCTTTGGAGATTGAAATCAAGAAGTTTGTGGTTGAAAGTTGGGGATAGGAATACCATGTTATTTCACAAATAGACAAAAGAAAGGTTGCAAAAAAACAATGTGAAAGAAATAAACTTGGAGAATGGAGAGAGGCCACTAATTGAATACGAAACCTTCAGGGAAGCAACCCAAAATCATTTTAAAGATCTTTATTTAGAGGAGGATTAGGTTGATATTGAATTTTATTTTGCAATTCTTCAAGTTATCCCCTCTCTTATCATAGTGGGGGAAAACATTGAGATGTTCAAGGAAACAGAGGAAGAAGAAATGACAAGTTTGAAGTGGGGCTTAAAGATAGATAAAGCTCTGGGTTTGGATGGGTTCTCAATCCACTTCTTTCATGCATGCTAGAATATTGTTGAATGGGATTTGAGGCATATACTCAACTGGTCTAAATGAAGCCCAAACTAGGAGGAAGAACAACCTCTTCCTTTTTCACATTCATCCCAAAAGAGAATTATCATTCATCATTTTCTAGAGTTTGGCCCATTTCACTCTGTAATTCCTCTTACGAGATACTGACAAAAATCCTAGTAAATTGGTCGAAGAATATTTTCCCAAGTCTTATTTCAAACAATCTAGGTGGCTTTGTTAAGAAAAGACAAATAATTTATAACATTCTATTGGTGCAAGAGGCAATCCACTCTAGTAGAAATAAAAATGGATGACCATTGAAATGGACATGGAGAATGCATTTGAACAGGTATACCATTTGTTTTTGTTTAATGTCTTATTCAAGTTTGGTTTTGTAGATTCTTTTATTTAGTGGATAAAGGTATACATAGGATGTCCTTGGATTGCTCCTTTGGTGAATGGTAGACCTACTCCCTTCTTCCTAAGAAAAAGGGGTCTCACATAAGGTTGTTTTCTATATCCTCTCTATATTATCACAATGGATTCTTTGAGAAGAAGGATATATCAAGAGAGGACAGATGGAAATATTCAAGTAATTCTCATAGTTAAGGAAATGAAATAAATTTATCATTCATAGTTTTTTGACGATGCTCTTATCATGGGAGGGGAGTTGTCTTGTTGATGTTTTGGTAGTTGCGGGAGCTATTAACCTTCATGGATAAACCTTTGACTAGAATAGAATATTTCAGAAGAAAGAGAAAACCTAAACACATGTGTAAAAACCATGGAAGACAAGTCGACTCAACAGAATAAGTAATATTGAAGTATTATATGCAGAAAAGGAAAGGCTAGACCTGCTTGATGAGACACCTGTTCACCTGGAAATATTAGTATAAATAGGAGGCGATCCAACTCATTTTTACACACACTCAGCCATCTAGAAGCAAGGTGTAAGTGTTGAGGAGGAGCTGGAACAACTGCAGGTGTGTAGTAATTCCATGTTCAATTTTTTTTGGTACTCTATCTTGTGTGCTACCTCTAGAGAATGTGCGCTACCCTGGTTTATCTAACAAGGGTTAGGGTGATCAAGGGTAGCTTTGTGTCTATGGTGAAACGAGCACAATATTATAACAGGTTATGTGCCCATGCCACCTTCGGAACAGTATAACCACTGGAAGGTAGATCCACAACTGTCTTTCAAGCTCGTTATAGCACAATTGCAGTTGCAGCTAGGGTTTCTGATCTTGCAACAACAACAAACCATAACCTGATTGTTAGGGAAATTTAAGTGAAGAGTTTGGCATAATTATTGGATATCCTAGTGTGCCCTAACCTAGTGCATCTCTTGGTTCTATCATCCATCAAAAACGTCAAAGTTGAATTTTTGGGTCAAAGTCAATGTGTGATTGCTCAAAGCCAAGGTTTGACTGGTCAAAGTCAAAAGAATGGTGAAGGTCAAATTCAAAGACAATCATGAATTCATGAAATTAGAATGATGCAACATAAGTATGGTCTCTTAGTAGAGCATAGAAGACAAGGATTGACATCATTCTTGCAAAGAACAAAGGGAAAAATTATGGAACCATTGACTAAAGAGTAGGCGTCAAAGTATGAAGAGTTTAATTTTTGGAGCTTCCAAGAACATGAACGTGGAGTAGGAGAAACAATAAAAAAAAAGCTACTACATATATGAATCTCTCGAAAGAGAAGGGATATTTTTTCAAGAAGCAATCATAGAGCCAGAAAGATCTCAGATCTAATGCATTAAGAAGAACAACACACTCTATAGGTTGGAAATAATACTTGTCTCAGAAGAAAAGAAACTCAAGTGGAACAATAGCCAGACTCCATGCTTTCATATCAGGTTTGATATTTTTATTATTGTTGCTTAAGTGAGTATTGCAATTCTTTAGATTTATTAATGCTAGGAACAAACAAATACTTAGTAGCATGTACTATTAATATAAATGCTTATTGTACTTAATTGCAATATGAACTAACATCTCCTCTAAGAGATATTTCTTGTTCTTTCTCTAAGAAAGGACACCTTGGTAATGCTATAATAAATTACCATGAAATTGATATGTTCTTATATATAATGCTATTATATTGGAAATACTTTTTCTCTTTTTGTTCCTGTTTCGGGAAGATTATCATACGTATTCCAGGAAGGTTACCATATAAAAGAAAGACTTGAAAGGACTGAGAGGGAGTCAAACTTCAGAGGGAGTTAGTGATAAGGAAGAAGCAAGGTTTTATGACACTTTGCAGGATGCATAGGGTCATGCAGTAGATGGAGGCATGGTTCAAGGATTCTCTCAGTTAGAGGGAGTTGATGGAATAATTCGAAAAGAAGGATATTGTAGGCCTTGTGTTGAGTTGTAAGCTTCGTGCCGAGTTGTAGGCTTTGGTCTGAGTTGTAGGAATTTTTGCCGAGTTATAGGATTCATGTTGAGTTGTAGGACTTCATGCCGATTTGTAGGCCTTCATGCTGATTTGTAGGCTGTTGTGCCGAGTTGTAGGCCTTCGTCCTGAGCTGTAGGCCTTTGTGTTGAGTTGTAGGCTTCATGTTGAGTTGTAGGCCTTGTGTCGAGTTGTAGGCTTCATGTCGAGTTGTAGGATTTATGCCGAGTTGTAGGCTGCTTTAGGGAGATGGTCTAGTATACCGAGTTGTTGCTACACCAGTGAGATAGTCTGGTACACTGGTGGCATAGAGAGAACATGTATGGTTGTGATGGTGTTTATTGTATGGGTGATCATGAGATAGCCTGTGTATCTCTGGTGATGATACCGGTCTACAAGACCATGTAGTTATTTCCCATGCCATGTGAGATGGATGGATAATGATGATAGTAATGATGATACTCATGAAGTGGGTGTAGCAATGGGTGAGCACGTCATGTGGGTGTATCCTATGGCAATGATGGTGAAACACACAACAAGGTGTAACTCTAGTGTTCTCTAGTGAGTTGTGGCCCCTAGACAAGATTGATAGGTCAAAATGGGTGTATTCATGTGATACATAATGATGCTACCAGTAGCATGCTCTGCATAACCACGATGAGAGGATCATGGCGTAGCGAGTAAGGCTATGAAGACTAGAAGGGAACATCGAGGTGAAATACCTCCCTATCTAAGAAGGAATGTTGATGTTTTGGTAGTTGTGGGAGGTATTAACCTCCATGGATAAACCTTTGAATAGAATAGAATACTTCAGAAGCAGGAGAAAGCCTAAACATATGTGTGAAAACCTTGGAAGACAAGTCGACTCAGCATAATAAGTAAAATTGAAGTATTATATGCAGAAAAGGATAGGTCAACCCTGCTTGAAGAGACACTTGTTCACCTAGCCATATTAGTATAAATAGGATGCAATCCAAATTATTTGTACACACACTCATTCGCCCAGAAGCAAGGCACAAGTGTTGAGGAGGAGCTACAACAGGTGCAGGTGTGCAACAATTCCTTGTTCAGTTTTGTTTTGGTACTCTATCTTGTGCGCTACCTTTGGAGAAGGTGTGTTACCCTGGTTTATCTGTTGGTTCTAGTGTGGCTTCCTGAAATCATTCTATCTAGAAAGTATTAAGGTGCTCGAGGGTGTATTTGTGCCTATGGTTGGGTGACAATGATGTAGCATTGTCTATGGTGAAACAAGCACAATATTCTAACATGACTATCATGCTTGAAATATTCAAAATGGTGTTGGAACAGTTCATGAAGGAATTATGACGCCATATCAATAAGGGAAAATGTCGTATCTATGGTTGGAACTCATCTCCTTATTAGATGCAAGTCATTTCCAAGACATTATAATTCACTTGTGTTTTAAACTAGATTTTGTTCAAGTATTTCAGAATGCCAATATCCCTTAAAAATTCATCGTCAAAATATTGGTAGAATATTGTCCATAAAATTGAAAGTAAAATGTAGCAATGGAGCTCTTAGTTGTTAAATATAGTGGGTAGGGCGGTGCTAATAAGATATTTCTTGTTAGAATTACCAATATACCAAGGCTTAGATGTATAGACTCTAGTTGAAATAATGTTGCAAATTGGGATATAAATTTAGAAATTTCTATGGCAAGGGGAAAATACCAACACAAAAAATAAATCAATCAAATAATTTGGAGCACAATTAGAGCTTTAAAAGAGAATGGAGAATTGGATATTAAATACCCAATGCTTATGAATTTATCTTTGGGTAGGGGGAAATATTGTGGATACTGGTTATGGGTAAAAATGAATGGTGTAACTCAGTGATTAACAAAAATATCTTCATGCCAATAGGAAAAGTAACCTAGATATTCTATTATCGGAGGAGAGAGGATCAACCTTTTGGAAGTTATATAAAGAAACAACTCCCATTATTCAAGTGCATCTAAAATGGGTTCGACAAAATGGAAAAAAAAGAAGATTTGGGAAGATGGAATAATGAAGAATCATCTTCTAAGACATTGTTTGAAATTAGATGAAATAAGAAAGTGGTTGAAGAATTCGGAAATTCATACTCTTTGTGAGCTTTCAAGTCGGAAGGAGTTTAAAGAAGAACAATGGAAAGGATGGAAAGATCTAATCCCTCTAGATCCCTTGAAATGTAAACCATTCTCCTTGTTTTCTCATCTTTGTGGAGTGGTCCCTTTGAGCAAATTACATTAGGATAGTAGGTGTTAGGGACCTCCTGAAAATGAATACTCAATGAATCAAGGATATACATTGAAACTAAATAATCTTCATCAAATCCCTTGATCAAATCTTTGCAACCAAATTTGAGGAGAGAATGGATTACCAAAGGTGAATATATTTCATTGAATTATGACCCATGGGAAGTTATTAATAGTGGATAGTCTAATAAAAAGACAAATATAGGGCCCATTGATAACCTTAAGTTTCTTATTTTGTACTTGGTTGAAGAAACCTTAGTGCATATTTTTCTATACTGTAAATTTACAACTCAGTTTCAAAATATAGCCTTTGTAGAGATGGAGCACAAAGTAGTTCTACATCATAATTGGAAAAATATGTTTACTACCTAGCATAAAATGTATACCGACATGTTTCCAAATAATCCTCTTCTCAAAATACCCTAGTTGGAAATGCCCATGTTTATTTTTTAGCGAATTTGATTGGAAATAAACATAACAATTTTTTAATGAGGGGATTTCCCCTCTGTTGATGGCCAAAATTGACCATGATCAACATTAAGGAAATCACTCGATCAGGGTCCCAATTAGACCCTTATCCATTTGGTGTGGTGATCCCGACTGGTATGTAGGCCCAATTACCTCAACCTAAAACTAACCTAAACTAAATGCTTAATCTAATATAAACTAATCTACCTTAAACTAACCCTAAACTTAACTAAGGTTAACCGAAATAAGGGCTTAGTCAATCCACATGAATGTTTTCTCTTGCAAAAGGAGATTTTTGATATGATTTATTATATGCAAATGCAAATGCCATTTAATCTAAGAAGTAAGTAGCAAAAAGGAAATTTAATTTATCATGATTAAGAAAAGGAACAGTCCAAACCCTAATCAAGAGCAAGACAAAAATAAACCATAGTTTGATCGAGGATAAAGGTAAAATAATAAAACATTGAATCAATTCAATGATTTACAATTATTTAAACATACATGCATTTACAACTATCC
Source organism: Picea mariana (assembly GCA_032191745.1). Lineage (NCBI taxonomy): Eukaryota > Viridiplantae > Streptophyta > Pinopsida > Pinales > Pinaceae > Picea > Picea mariana. Next base: position 271,812 of record JASDQU010103381.1, on the reverse strand, counting down.
AACAAACAATTATTATATCCTTTCACACATATACCGAGACCCAAATATCATTAAATGGATCCAATATAAAGAATACTCATTACATTACAAAAATAGTTCATACAATGTAATGATAATCAACATGAAGACATGCTTTCTTAGAATGATAAACAATTACTAGATAATACATACGATTCTACTTGAATCCTATTTTCAATTTAATCTGACTTTGTTCAACCCTTCAAAGATAGCTTTGCAATAGATTTAAAAAATCATAAATTGTCTAAATTTAACAACAATGTGAAAATAGGAATTTAAATTCTCTGAACATAAGAGAAATCAAATTGAAAAGATGTCTTTATTTAATATTCAAGACTGAACAACAATGCTCATATTGATTACAAAACAGAGAATAACCATCTCTGGTTCAGTGCAACAATTCCCTCTCTCCTTCAAGAATCTTACTTTGCAACAATGTTTAGTTATCTTTCATTTAGAAATTGGGAATCCTCCCTCCCTTTCGATCTATCACTTCATATTTCCTTTTATACCAAACAAATTTCCACTAAATACAAAATAATTAACGACTAAAAATTAGAAAATATTCCTACAAATTAGGTCACATCCCACCCCATCTGTTGCACCATGGATTCTCAAATCAAGTAGGATTTTAACTAGAAGATAGCCATAATAGAATATTTAGAAATTGGGAATCCTCCCTCCCTTTCGATCTGTCACTTCATACTTCCTTTTATACCAAACAAATTTCCACTAAATACAAAATAATTAACCACTAAAAATTAGAAAATGTTCCTAAAAATTAGGTCACATCCCACCCCATCTGTTGCACCATGGATTCTCAAATCAAGTAGGATTTTACTAGAAGATAGCTATAATAGAATATTGTTATCATGAGTGTCTCCAACTATTTTTTAATTTCTCTTACTATTCTTCAAATGGCTTCCATCCCTTGATTTCTTTTTCTTGTCATATTTGGTCTTTACCTTGTAAAAAAGACATTCATACCTGTACACACATAATTAAAACAAATTTAACAACTTAAATATATTAAGAGTGACTACAATATCTATGATTATGTAATTACTCTAAATTTAGAAATTTTGCGAGCAATTAAAATACAAAAATAAAATAAAATCAAACATAAACAAACTTAGATCTATGCCTATTAAATATTTTCTCATCATTCAAATACGCACACAAACCAAATACAAATATATATACAGATGTAAATTGATGAATCACTAGACATTGACGATTTGGAATGGAATTGTTTTGCTGATTAGAGGTAATAACAATATGAATTTATGATCTTCAACATATTTTCATTTCTTATTTATGATAATGATTTCTAGTTTATGTTGTTCGACTAATGATTTATTTTGTGTCTTTAGATGACGATTCTTATTCATGTAGAAATCGTTTTTGAGAATAGCTTACAACATATTTGAATTTCCTCATCCAAAACTAACCATTCAAACATCAGGGCAAGTTATTATTTACCAGCATAAGACATATTACCCAAGAGCTCATTATTAAAGCCAATTCAGATACCTGAAAATTGAATATGACTTTTAAGAAAAAGAGGAAAGATTAGAAAAAGTCATATTCTTTGATAAAATATGGACATTTTGGTATGGCTCTTGAGAAAACAACAAAGTGAATTTAACTCAAAACCCCCAAAAATCATTAGCATCCAAACATGGTAGTAAATACACTACCTGACAATGAAAACTAGATCTCGCCATTTTCCTTTTAAGAGGGTAACGATTATCCCTTTCCCATGATAAGAGGGATTTTTGGACTTCAACAAATTTAAACTCGAATTCTCTTGAACAAGTAGTTCTTTGACCATATTTCTTCCTATAGGTGAAAAAAGAATGGCTTGAGCTATGAGGGCTTCATCTACATGAATTTCGATATTACCCATGTGAGGAAATTTTCACATTAAGCGACTGTGCAAAAACCCTATTAATCCATACATTACAATTGTGGAATGCCTAAAGGAAAACCACTATCCTACTCATCCTATGAGAGAAAGAGAATAATTGTGGATCTGGACAGTGTCAATAACAACAATTTCAAACTAAACTAGCAGTGCCAAAGCAAGATATAGAGGGGGATTTTACACTGGGAAGTCGCATGGCTCAAAAGGGGCTTTAGAAGGATAAAATACAATACGAAATTCCAAACCCTCTCAGACTAACAAAGAAAATGGGACATTATTATTTAGATAAGACTGGTATAGGAACACAAATCCTTAATAAAATCCCACCATCCAACCTCCTCGAACAACGAAAGATATTCATCGTATGCTTGGATGATTTCGACACCTAGGGCTTCCATTCTCACCACGAGAGCTGTAGCAGGTTGCATAACTCAATAGACAAGGAAAAATGCATTCCAAATCCAGAGAAACGAGTGGGTAAAAATGAAACAGAAGAGAATGTAGAAAACCCTCATCCATATTGGAAAAATGAAACAAGAGACGCTAACCGTCATAATGATCTTGGCAGGTCTTGAATTATGAACACAATGAGTATGTGCATTTTCTTGGTCTTGAAATCTCTTCATATGATGGATAGTTTAAAAGTGCGATAGACGTCGTGAAACATAGGATGCATACAATATGATTTCCTTTACCTACCACGATCTAGTCGTAAAATTTAATTACAATCATACAATGAGACATATGACACTTACAAGTTTGGAGGCTCATACAACTCATACAAATGCAAACCTAGCATATTAACATAATTCAAAGTATGATTGAATAGATGAGGGGCGACATATAAATTGTTGGAGGCTCATACAACTCATACAAATGCAAACCTAGCATATTAACATAATTCAAAGTATGATTGAATAGATGAGGGACGACATATAAATTGGAAAGTGTAACATTCGACTAGGAAAAGTAACATGTAGTTTTGTAATGAAATTAGAATCAAAACATAGTTTTCGAACAAAATATAATTCCAATGATAAATCATGAACAAATAACCAAGGTATAGGTATTTCAAAAGAGAATGAATATTTGATTTATAACAATAGAAGAATCATTACTACTTTTAAAACACAGTAACATTCAACTATACACCTAGTTATACACCTTGATCATAATCATAAATTGAATTTAAAAGCGGAACTAGATTTCATATTCCCTAAGATGATAAAGAAAATTCCATAAGATCATAAATGGTATAGAAAAGTATACAAGTTTTCCTGAAAATGATTTTTTGAATTTAATTCGAAATATTAAATGAAATAAATATCGAAATCACGATGAATTAGATGATAAGAAATCATTCAATTCTCAAGCAATAATGTTCAACAAAGATCAAAGAAATCACAACATATTTACACAATTAATGCAAATCATTCAAATAGGAGAAACTCAAACAAAGATAAAAGAAACATTTCACATTAAAAAACCAAAAGGGACCCATATTTTCAATCAACCAAGAAATAAAATATGGGGGTTGTTGTTTGCCACAACAATTGATGACATACTAGGAGAACCAGTTATCTCTATTCATGACAAGAAAAGAGAAATAAGGTTAGACCACATGAATAAGAAAATCTATCAATTTTGCAATATCAATGATAACTTCCTTATGATTAATTTAAAAGATAAGAAAAATACATTCGTACTCATACTTATTCACCTGATATTTGCAAAAGGGAAAGGGATTTAATTAATTTTAATTTAAAAATAAATGGGAGAATAAGATTTTGATTTGAATACTAAGTAAAGTTTACTTACCGTGAGTAGATGCAATCAGTTCAACTCATCTTTATGTTACCTGGCATTGCTTCACTGCCAGCGAGCATTTATAGCCCCAACGAAGTTGCGTTGATATCATTTATATTAAAAGGGAAAATAATTCTCAAAATACCTCATGTCAAAGTATTCTACTAAGTAAATGTTGATGGCTAGAATTGTATTTGAAATTTGTTACTCAGTTGTGATTACGCCCAAACTTGTTCGAACTATTGGTAATGGTATGGATATTTCTAGAATGTGCTACATATATTTGGATGAATGAATCATGTCGCAATACAACTCCAAATCAAAGAATCAACTCTTGAAAAAAAAATCAAAACAAACTATTAATTCATATAATTTACAATTACGTAAATAAAATATTTTAAAACAAATAAAACAAGAATAAATTAAATTCAAATAAATAACTTTACAAAATATTTTCACATACACACATATATCCCTCATTGTGTAAAACATAGACTCATAAAAAATGTCACTTTTAAACTCATTAAAATATAGCAATTACAAGTTTAATTTGATAATTACTATCCTTTCAACTTTCATGAAATGATACTATTTCAATTCCTTATATGAAGCAGACCAATCAAAGAAAATAAAATCAATCAAAGACAAAGAGAATAATCCACATTAAAATCAAAAGGGACCCTAATTTCCAATCAACCATAGAAGAAAATAAAGGGGGTTTTTGTTTTCCACAACAATTGGTGACATGTTGGGAGAACAAGTTATCTCTGTTCATGAGAAATAAGAAAAATAAGGTTATATTATAGAAATAATTAAATTTATAAATTTTGGAATATCAATGATAAATTCATTTTAAAATACATTTGCACCCATCTTTTTCACTTGGTCTTTATAGAGGGAACAAGGTTGAATCAAGAACAAATGAGAAGTAACCTTTTGATTTGACTACTAAGAAAAATTTACTTACCATGAGTAGGTGCAATTAGTACAACTCATCTTTATTTTACCTGTCATCGCTTCACTACCAACGGGCGTCCATAGCCCCGATGAAGTTTCCTTGATATCATGTATACACTTTCCTGCTACCAACGAACGTCCATAGCCCCGACATGTTTGTATACACTTCCCACACCTTTTGGTGCTTTCAACTTCCTATGTATTATAATTTATTACTCACTTTTGATAAAAATGTTTAAGATTGCAATTTGAAATGGCGAATAGGAAGCAGGGTGATATGAAAGTCAGTTTGATATATCAAACTTCATGGGGTAAAACTAAGCCTTTCAGCTTAATATTTTCTATTCCCATTGTATTGATTTTAATTATGTAAAAGGGAAATTAATTCTGAAAAGACCTCATGTCAAAGTATATTCCTAAGTAAATTCCTTGAAAAAGATGAATTAATCATAAAGGAATTGTTATTATGATAAAATAATATAGATAATAAATTTTATGTTTTCATGCAATCCAATGATAATAACTATATTTTAATAAAGATACATAAACAAGAGATATGTAAAGTACACAACATGTCTCTGATTTTTTCAGCAAATAACAATCAAAAGAAAGAAAAAAAAAAGAAATCAAAATAAAACAAAAAACAAAAGCAAACCAAAATGTAAGAAACTTTTGCAACTATCTAAAAAGAAAATGAAAACCCAACAGAAAAGATAAATCAATAAGGGTTATAGCCCTAAAATTCCCTACCTATGCATACATGGCATTGACTTTTCTACTTGCACAATTTTCCAAATTACTGCTGAGGATATCTCTTTTAAAAAACCATTTTTTTGGAGCATGTACGCGCCCTGCTGCACTGCTTCTCGCATACAAGATAGCTCGCGTACATATTATAGATGCATACTAACAATACCGCGTTTAACTCCAAAAATTGTAAAAAATAAAAAGTTGCAAGGAATTCGATGAATTTTGCGGGCTATCGAGGGTTTCCTAACCAATTCACCCATTGTAGCCCGTCCCCAAACCAAATAACTATCTTTTTTTCATATAAAAGGGGGTCTTGGGGTCTCATTCCAAAATAAAGCATTAGAATAGAGAAACTTTGCCAAAATCCCTTCCCCTTTCAACCTAAGCTTTGCAACCCTTCCTAAGATTTGGCCTCAACATTCCCCCTACATCCCTCTGCTTATACAATCCCTTCCTTATTTCCCAAGGAGATCAGTTGATTGTGAGAGGTATTGTGAGAATGATGTAGTTGGAGTAGCAGTAAGAGGATCCCAGACCAGGTTTGTGGAGCATCTTCCAACAAGAAGGTTGTAGCTTTTGTAATCATCACATCTGAATAAAAGAGTTATGTTTCTGTCCCAAATATTGTGTTTTTGTGCTTAATTAATTAATGAATTTACATTTATATCTGAACCCTAACATTGGTAGGTAGAGATAGAATATCTTGTAGTTTTGTTGTATAAATTGTTTGGAGGTCATCTTTGGGAGGAGACTAGCATCCCAAGAAACTACAAAGGAGAAGGAGGTCTACACCAGCCGAAAGGACCTAAGGTACACTTTCTTTTCCTTTTCTTGTCTTTTAAGTTCAGATTGTTTGGGGTAGTTTAGAAGTAGAACCAAATTTTAAGGGAGATCAATGCTCTACCTATACTTAGACCCAATATAGTAATATGGGGATTTTCCCCACTAGCAGAATTGGTGACTCCACTGGGGAGAGTCTCTAGGGTCTTAGTGGGAGATCTTGGTTAGATTTGATTTTCAGTTTCTTTCTGATTTTTTTGAGTGTTCTGAGTTAGGTTGTGTCTCTAGTCACCTTTAGGGTGCCTACCAGCTTCTCTTTCCCAAGTTGTATGTCCAATCTTTTTATTTTTTTTTAAATTTACAGAGGTGTACGTGCCTTGTTCTCTATACAGCTCGCTTACATACACATTTTGCATTATATATAGCTCGTGTAAATACGTAGGCTGGTCGTGCACAACACACGTCTATGTTGTTTTGGAGATTTTTTTCAAAATATTTTCCTTTCCTACAGGAAACTTGTGGTTCCCAGGTCTTCCTAAGTTCCATAAGCCTCTGTTGTTTAGGGTTGAGATAGTTTGCAGGCTCATATTGTTCATGAAATAAAAATAAATCCTCTTGTCTCTATGTGTTTCTTAGTTTTTTTGGCTTATTTTTAGCTTGAGTTTTTAAGAAAAATGAGTTTTATTTTCATGCCACGAGTCATGTATTATGCAGTTTCTTTTAGCATCTTTTGTTAGTTTTTTAGGTCTCTTTCTTTCTTTGCATTTGCTTTGCATTGTTATTTGAAAAAGAAAAATAAATTAGCACAGTGTTGCGTTTTCTTCTCATCTTGAAAGCATCTCAAAAGAAAAATAAGAAAGAAAAACCTTTCATTTGCTCTTTTGTTTCACCCTAAAGTTGCATTGTGCATTTTGCATGGAAAGGAGAAAAGATTGCATCTTCAGGTTTGAAGGATTGTTCATGCATTTTCTTTCTTGAAACTTTTTTTCATTTGAAGGATTAGTGTAAAGTTTTATTTGCCAGTGTTCTTATAAGTTTCATTTTTTGCAAGAGTCTCAAACAACATCAGTTGCGCTTCCATTCCTTGTGTAAGAAAAGCACCTAAAATAAACGCGCTAATATAAAATATATTAATAACACTTTTTTATAGGGTTCATGAATAGCTTAGGCTAGGGCCTTGGATTAGGTGTGGAGAGATAAACTCTCCAAGGCCAACCAAAACTTAACTTAGGTGTTTGTTCTAGGGTGTGAAAAATCCACTTTGTAATTACTCTATATGGGAATCTCCTCTTAGACAATAGTCAAACACGAGGCCTTGTGGAGGAAGGTGACAGAGATATCCACTTGTGATCCTGACAAAGAGTTTGGGAGAGTTTGTAGTGGGGGTGAATCCTGTAGTTTTACTGACTCGAATTCTGTCAGATCCATGAGACACTTGGATCCGTCCAAGGTACTCTAAGAGTGATTTCGATCCTATTGCATTTCAGGCCTTATGAGGATCTTCAGGATTAGTTACCTTTCCCATACACTCACCCGACTATCAACTGTACCCCCTGGTTGTTGATTATAGGTTGGTGGTCTAGTTGCCATTATATAGGTTGAAACATAGGTGATTGCGAGGGGTGTATTGTGGTACCTGAGGCAGACTCTATATTTTATGGGAGACAGCTGAAGGGACCATCGGTTGGATGTCTGGGTAACTTCTTCTCCTGGCCAATTGTTTGTCTTTGTGAATGCTTTGGACAATCAGGACTTCATCTCCCTAGGTTAGAATCATTTAGAAGGGTAGTTTCTTTGGTTTGTATCTTTTTAGGATTTTCTTCTTAGTGGTGTGCTCTATGCTCCCTAGTTTTCCATAGTGAGTTAGTCAGTCATTTCTTTGGATCTCTGACCTAAGGTGGTAGACCACCCACTCTACTGGTTGTGAGGATTTTTCGGCCTTCTTCTTAGAAACGTGGAGCCGCCTCTTTATAGGCATTTTTTTTTATACCATTGGTTCGCTAGAGTCAGCGTGTGAGACTTTTACGAACTTGAACAATCCCGGAAGGGAAGAAACTGTGCATAAGATATTCATGGAAAAATTTACTGAAGATACCAAACAAAGAACCCCTTTGCAAGGGGATTCTTTTTCTTTTCCTTTCTTTGGAAATGTTGGTGTCCCTTTGATTGCCACTTTGTACATTACTGGGTTGAATGTGGGACTACCGGTTTGGTTGGGTACCATTCCAAATGTCTTGAATGCTCTTGAAGCTTCTCAGTTAAGCACCTTATGTCATAGGAATCATGTTGATTTCCCTTCATCAACAAAGTATTCTCCTCCTCTTTGTACCTTCTCTAGTGAAATTCTAGCTATTAGTAACCGAAAGTTTAAACGAAATAGAAAGAGGAAGAATAGGAAGAATAAATCACCAACCTCTGTGGGTCATGTTGGAGATAGGTCATCAACCTCTGCAAGTCATGTTAAAGACCAACAACCAGCCTCTGCAATTCATGCTAGGGGAAAATGTCCAGTCACTGCTAGTCATACTGGCGATAGGTTTGTAGCCTTTGTGAGTCATGTTATAGACCAATCACCAAGCTCTGCAAGTCATGTTGGAGATGTGCAACCAACCACTATTAGTCACGTTGGGGGCATTGATTATGGTGAGAAACATAGACGGATAGGACGTAAGGCCAAGTTCCCTTATAAGATTTGCAAGGGAGATCACCTTAATCATTTATGCCCTGGCCTTCCAGAGGCACGAAGATTGTGGTACTTGTCTGCAAGCTCTTCTGATTATGATTCTCCTGAGGTTTCCTCATAGCCTATTCAACCTTTAGTTAATAATGTGGTTGTGCCGATGCAATCTTCAGTCAACCCCACTCTTATTTTAGAGTGTGATGTGCCTTCATACCATGTTGTCTCGTAGCCTATTCAGCCAGTGGTTGAGGAAGTGGTCGTGCCGATGAAAACTTTGGTCGATCCCACTCCTCTTTTGGGGGGTGATGTGCCTTTAGACCATGTTGTCTCACAAAATACTCATCTAGTGGTTGAGGAAGTGATTGTGCTGATGCAATCTTTGGCTGATGCCAATCCTTTTTTGGGGGGTGATGCGTCTTTAGACCATGTTTTCTCGCGACTTATTTAGCCAGTGGTTGAGAAAGTGGTCATACCGATGCAATCTTTGGTTGATCCCACTCTTCTCTTGGAGAGTGTCAAGTATACCAAACTGGTCATGCTGATGCAATCTTTGGTTGATCCCACTCTTCTCTTGGAGAGTGTCAAGTATACCAAAGTGGTCATGTTGATACAATCTTCGATTGATCCCACTCTTCTCTTGGGGACTGATGTGTCTAACGACTATGTTTTTAGCATTTCCAGTTCAATACTTTTAGAAAAAGGAGGAATTTCGCTCACTTCAAGGACACCCCCTCCAAGTCCTAGGATGGTTTCCTTTGATTGGAATGACCTTGTTGAGTCTCGCCTTCCTTCTTACGCACCTTTTCAAATAAAGGTTGAAGTTAATTAAAAACAAAATTATCGATGTATTGTGGATGAAGGAGCCTCCACAAGTATTTTATCCTCCTCGGCTTGGAAAGCTTTGGGTTCTCCCAATATTGTGTCTTCTTCGCATGAGTTTTTGGCTTTTGACAGACGTCCAAGTGAATATTTGGGGTTTCTTCCTCAATTTCCTATCTCGTTAGGTGGGAATACTGTCCTTGTCGATTTTATAGTGGTGCAAGGTGCGTTAGATTTCAATATTCTTCTCGGGTGTGATTATGTATATGCTATGAATGTTGTGATGTCTATGCTCTTCCATGTGATGCATTTCCCTCATAATGGAATCATTTTCACTATAGATGAGTTGGCATATGATAATCACCATCCTAATTCGACATTAGTTTAGGCTACCCCTTTATATGTTCCTAGTATCCATGTAGAATCTACCCCTCCATAGGCAAATTATGTGGCATATTATCCTTGGTGTTCAATTTCTCCTAAGCAAGAACTTGTTCACTCATGTTTTCCTTCTCATGAATTGGTCTCAACAATTGATCCATTTGTTTATCCAATGGGGGCATGGGAGCCCTTGCTTCCCCCTCTTGGTCCAAGTGATCTCGAGTTTCTTTTTGAGTATGATATCAATGTTTATAGATCCTCAAGCCCTCATGCTTATAATTCTTCACTAATAGACTCTGCCAGTCCTAGCCATAACCTCCATAGTCATATGGAATATGGTCAGTTTTCTTTTCCCTTTGGGACTGTCGACCCTCCTCATTCACATGATTTCTCGAATTTTGAATTTCCTTCGGATGAGGCTATCCTTGAATCCATGACTACAGTTTCTATACCATGGGAAGATTTACACCGTGGTTTGTGTTTTCTTCCCTTTTTGGAGACTTTCCAGGTTGACTATCGAAGAAACTCTTGGTCAGAACCGAGAAACAGGCTTTACCTGAACTACTACCATGCATGAGTCATAAGGTTGTGCGATACCTTGTACATATTGTATAGTCCAGGTTTGTTGTTTTCAAGTTTTGTATTCAATAGAACCTTTTATTTTTTGAAGTTTCTATCTATATTGGATATATTAACTTCTGGATGAGTGTTATTGGCCTTATATTCAATATCTTAGAGACATTTTTTCTTTGAATTTTGTTCATCGTATCGATTCATTCTGACAGGTATTGACCTCGAAACTGGAATATAGGTTAGATTTTCCCCACTTTCATATTTTTCATTATTCATTTCCTGGTTCATTTAGCCTTAGGATCAAACCCACTAAATTGTAAAACTAACCTTCCTTGTTGATAAATGTGTAGTACTTTATGTGGTAGAGCCTTCCTTACATGGGAATCCTAGTTAGAGCCTTGTTTTCCATTTGGTTCCCATGCTGAAGTACTTCATAGGCATGGGATTCCTGTTTAGTCCCACCATGATTACATATTGAAGCCTCATTCTTCTTTCTAGTCATCATTCTTGGCCTTACCCACGAGACTCCCTATAGAGAATGGTTTGTTGTCTTTCAAGATCGCTTAGATTTTGAAAGAAAAATCCAACGAGACTTTATTTATTTTTTTCGATCTCATATGGATTACTTGAGAAAATAAGCCCCCCCGGAGTCTTCTTTAAGCCCTTTTCAAACTCTCAAAAATTGAAAATATTGTCAAGCGATCTTGTTTTCCTTCATGCTCGCCAAACTCAAATTTGAAGGAACATCTTTCTGGCGGTAGTTTACCCATTTTTCGGTCTAGAAGACTAATTTTATGAATAAAGGCATGCTCTAGGAACTTAGGTTCTCTAGAAGAGTATTCTCAGGTGTAACTTTAACCCTTTTTCGAGCCCGAGGGACAAAAGTTTTGAGAAAGGAACATTCTCTTTGGTTTTGGTTTATCTCTTTTCCAGGCCTTGGAGATTATTTACGAAAAAGAAAACCCCCTGGAGTCCATAGTTAAGCTCTTTTTAGACTCCCTAAATATGAAAATATCGTCGAGTGACCTTGTTCCTTTCACACTCGTTAATTGGTCCAGAAACAACATCTATTCGACATGAGTTTAACCCTTTTTCCATCCAATAGATTATTCCAAAAAAAGGTACGCCTCGGGAGACTTGTCTCACCGGGAGAGTTCTCTTCAGTTACATTTTATACTTTTTTGGGCTAAGCAGACTAAACCTAGCAAAAGGTCGTGAGTCCATAGTTAAGCTCTTTTCAGAATCCTTAAAATTGAAATAATAGTCGAGTGATCTTGTCTCAGTCACACTCGTTAAAATGGTATTGAAGAGACGTCTTTTTGGTACAAGTTTAACCCTTTTTCGAACCGATTAGACTAATTGAGAAAACGTAACTCCTTGGATTCTTATTTTAGCATTTTTTCAAACTCTCTAAATGTGAGAAAACCATCGAGCTTACCTTCTCTGTGCTCATAAAAATTCACATGGTAGGAGTCTTGTTATGTCGTGCTTAATCACATTGAAGGTATGATATTTGTGTCGTTGGCCTAATGTCAGCTCCATGTTGCTCTCAAATAAACCTTTAAATCATTCCTTATATGTAAGCCTTGCAACATTTTTTTTCTTTTCGATCTGACACCTTGACCCATGGAGGAATTTTTCCCGAGTGTCCTTATCCTACACATGTCTCCTTGCCCTGATCACAAGTATGTTCCATGCGTTTGGAACTATTTTAATTTTTCATGACACTTGTTTCCTCCTTTGTGACGTAGCATTCTTTTATTTTTTTTCAATCTTGTTAAAAGTTTGAAAAAGACAAAAAAATCAAATATTCCAAAAAGAGGGGACATGATATATTAATGATTTTTTTGGTAGCAATATAGTCACCCTTGGACAAAGCACATCCTTCTATTTGTTCTCCAAGCATTGGGATCTAGTATGACCTTAGGGAGTTGTTCTCTCTACATAGAGATATGTCCTCCTCCATTTGGTTACTCTTCCAAACATATGGATATTTTGTGGTGCCTCTTGTATCAAAGACTTATGTCAATATTACACTGCCTAAGTCTGGTCATATTTTGTGATTTTGTCCAAGGGAAGTTTTATCCAACCCGAGTCATCCATTCTATAGTTTGTCTCTTGACTTTCATCAGTCGGCCATCCCGTGAGTCTAGTTAAGTAAAGATTCAAAATAGATGAATTTTTGTGCCTAATGATCGAGATCCTCCAGTCTTTCCCTGACGGCATGTTGAAGACCTCAGGGTAGTGAGTCTTACACTCCTATTGTGCTCCTACCTGAGTGGTTGAAGATATTGAAGTTGTTGCTCGAGTTATGAAGTCCTCATCTCTCGCCACAGGCATTGATTCTTCTTGAAGATGCATATTATATTGTACTTGAATATCATTGAATGATTTTGAGATGTAGATCCATGGTGTATTTCTCGTGGCTACACTTTATATAGACATTTCTATGACATGGATCTATAGTGTACTTGATTGGAAGCCATGAATAGTTCATATCGAGCATGGGTATGCCCACCTCAAAGATATTATTATTTTTTTGTAGATGGCGACCTCCCGAACTCTGGTCCCAGGCTCACTCGACTATGTGCCTTCCCATTGGTAAATATATTGTAATGTATTTCGACCATCAGTTTCTCTTCTGACCTCACACATTAGCGGGCATCTATTATAGCCCTAAAATTCCCTACCTATGCATACATAGCATTGGAATTTCTATTTGAAAAATTTTCCAAATTACTGTTGAGGATGCCAGATATTTTGGGTTCAATCCCCAATAGATTTGCCAATTCCGCTAGCAGGGAAAATGATCCCCTTATTATTATACTAGGTCGGAGTATAGGCAGAGCATTGATCTCCCTTAAAATATGGTTCTACTTCTAAACTACCCAAAAAAATATGAAATTAAAATATAAGAGAAGGAAAATAAAGTGTACCTTAGGTCCTTTCGGCTGGTGTAGACCTCTGATCTAGAATTGGATCCATGAGCCAGATGGGGCTCAGAAAGGCCTAAAAATCAAAGTGCTCAGAATCTCTTCAAAATGGACGTGTGTGTAGGCCTCATCGATACAAACCCTACTCAACTTAAACAGGCTCAAATGGATGTCATATGCCTAGTCAACACCTGCCCCTATCAGTTGTTAATCCAGACAGCGCCACATGTCATACTATTGTTCCACATGTTGTACGGTCGTTCCACATGTCATACGGTCATGCCACGTCGACCTTATGGACATGTCATGTGTCACCCTTGTAGTGGTGACATGTGTCATTCCCTGATTGGTCCACCTGTACCTGTCCACGTCAGCATCCACTATACTCTGCCACATCAGTTGTATGGTCATACGACCTGTACAATCAACTGACACATGGCATGTCCGTACGACAAATGTGGAATGACCGTATTACATGTGGCATGGTAGTACAACATGTGGCACTGATTGGACTGACAGCTGACAGGGACAAGTGTTGACTGGGCATATGCAGGTGGTCAAATGACTGAGTGACATGTGGCATTCATTGGTTGAATAGGAAGGTGTCACATGGCCCAGTCCTAGGTTTCCACGTGGAACCCTTTTATTGGTTATTGTATTGAAAAATTGTTTGGAGTCCATTGGGTTCGAACCATGGACCTACATGGGTGCCAAGTCTTCACGTAGGTCACGCTACTAACCCGCCTACATGTGTTACTTAACAAATATGGTGCAAAGATTATATATAAGTTGCATGTGTTATAAAGGCGGGCATAAAAAGGGTTGGGGCCTAGCCCCAACCCCCGAAAACTACCATGCGACCTTTGTAATGTGTCCACAGTATAGACCATTTGGCACACGGTTATGGTAATAAGCCCAACTCTCAGTGTAATCATATGACCCAGATAACATACGACCACCCTCCATTGAAATTTGGCATGGGAGATAAGTGTTAGCCTCAGTCGGTCGAGCTAGCCCACCGACCAGGGGCTTAACCAACAACTAATGACCAGGGGGGATTAATTGCTTATGGTGGATGGAAGGTAGCTCGAGGCCACATGGCCATCAATGCGAATGAGAGCTAAGGGATAAGGGGCCAAAGCATAGCACAAGACCACATGGAGGTGCCCGGGTGACGAGGAGCCCACGAAAAAGGGGATGTGCCCTAATTATATGCCAAAGTGGGTTTTTAACTTTGGTTTTTTTATTTTTAAGTGATTTTCTCAGCAGTTTGAGAGATATTGTTGAGTCTCCATTTTGACACTTTTAATGCCTTATATTACCCTCTATTTGAGCCTATTCTACCTATGTTATGAGTGTATACTTGAATTTTTCCTCCATAAATCCACTTAATGACCTTGTTCATGTGCATAAGAGGTAAATTATGATTAAGACATGATTTGTATAGTTTTTCTTAAGTTAATTTGATTAAATGTTTGATTTTGTATGATCCTAATCATTTGAATCCTAAGCAGTTTTGATCTGGTGCCCAAAGTTCCACCTATTCCAGTACTGCACACTCTCTGCTATTTCGGTACCAGGTCATCCGCCTAATCCTGTACTTAGGATTGTGACTAGGTGTATTTCGGTACTAAACAGTTACCTACAGGATTTTGGCACCAACATTCCGGTACTGGATTTTCTCCTCTATTTATGGGCATATGACGATGAATTTAAAAATTTGGGGACATGGGTTTTGTCCGGAGCGGTGTTTTAATTCAGACTAGTGGGCCAGAATACAAATATCTCACATGTATGGACCTCCATCTCAGGGGTGTTAGCACTCTGTAATTTACCCAAGGCTGTGATCGCAGTCACAGAGGCAACATCAAAACTGCTTCGAGTCTTGGATCTAGCCCTCCAAGACTCAGAGAGGGATCTCTCTGTCTGATATAGATTTGTTTGAAGNTCCCTCTCTGAGTCTTGGAGGGCTAGATCCAAGACTCGGAGAGGGATCTCTCTGTCTGATATAGATTTGTTTGAAGAGAATATTAGGCTAGCTATGAAGAACATGGGTTTGTTTATGAAATTGGGTATAGGCAGAGAAGAGAAAACATGGGCTATGGAGTCACTGAAACGAATTATCAAAAATCCATGTCAACAGGCTAATATTTGCAAGTCAAGGTAGACAACTCACTGGATCCTTCAATTTAAATGAAATGGGTGAGACG
Organism: Picea mariana; assembly: GCA_032191745.1. Taxonomy (NCBI): domain Eukaryota; kingdom Viridiplantae; phylum Streptophyta; class Pinopsida; order Pinales; family Pinaceae; genus Picea; species Picea mariana. The sequence goes on along the minus strand of JASDQU010103381.1, from coordinate 255,978 downwards.
AAAAAAGGTCAAGAAATCCAATTAAACACAGAGCAACTAAGAATTCTGAGTTTAATTTTCAGTCGAAAACACAAAAAACTATACCAAGCCAGAGACAGAGGGTGCATTAAAACCAATTTTGTTCTTAATATTCTTGGAATAATTCAGAGGAAAACATTAATTATGATAACAGAGAAACCAATTAACACAGAGGGATTCACATCACCAGTCGAAATAGTCACAAGAATCCTGCATCATAGCACTGTCTCATTGAATTGATGAAAAAAACACTGAACGCTCTGCGAGCTGTTTTACAAAATTTTTAATCCATGCTCCTCGAATGATCAAAAACCTTTACATTAAAAATCATCTCTGAATAAATAGGGGAGATCCTCAACAATTTTCGAGAGTCGGTTTTAACCGCCTCATCCAAAAATAGCCACAAAACCCACAAATTCTGGAACTGTCCGCCATGAAAGACGGACCGGTTTTCTGCGAAAAAGGGGTCTGAACAGACATGGTTTTCTCTTCAACGCTGAAACCTGGGAAAAAATTGAAGGAGGTTATTGTATATGGGTGTGTTCTGGACAAAATCCTCCTTCGATTTCTCTAAATTCTCCTCCAACTAGCTGTAACAGCTCCTGCAAGATCGGGACTGTAACAGAAAAACCGAAAATCCGAAAAAAGAGGCTGAAAGACAACTTCGGTTCTCCCTGTTCGTGGCACCTGTGAAAAAACTAAGAGAGGTTTTTTTTCTTCATCCCGTTATGGAGAAAAAAATTTCTCGGTTTTTAAAAATTCATTTTTTCTTTTCCAGAAACGGCCTCGGAAAAAGACTGGTCGAAAAGATGCAAAAGCGGTTTTTTCGGGGGCAGAGTGGTATTCCGGAGCCCCCTTGAGGTGGTAAGCGGTTTTTTTTGGGGGGGGTCCGCTGGAATAGGGAGGAGACACATGGATGGGGAGTGGTACTGGTATACAACCATTTCAGACCCCCCCCTCTCGTTAAAGTTCAGATGGTGAGGGGGGGTCCGAAAAATTTCTCGTGCGTTGATTTTTATTTGATGTGAATGAGAGTGTACGGGGGTTTTGGGTGGGGTAGACTTAGGATAGCATGTTTTTTTAGTTTTAGTTTTTATTTATTTTTTAATATTTTTTATGTTTGTTAGTTTTATTTTGTTTTGTTTTTAATATTAATTAATAAAACATTAACTTAATTAATTAATTAATTAATTTTTAACAAGATTTAATCTAGGTTATTTAACTAATTATACTAACATTATTAATTAATCTAACTAACTTATTTGATTTTTCCTTTTATCCTAAGTTCATTTATTCGTGAATGGGTGGCGAGAAAATGGAGGATGATGTCATGAGGTGACGGGGTATGTCAGGAAATGATGAATGGTAAGTGGGAAGGATGGTAAGCGGTAAGTGGTCTGGAGC
>JASDQU010103381.1:200388-218781 GCA_032191745.1 Picea mariana | reverse complement strand
TATAGCAAGTCTTGGGAGGATCATGTGCGACATGTTGACAAGGTGCTACAACTACTAAAGGAGCAACAACTATATTCCAAACCATCCAAATGTTTCTTTGGGGTGAAGGAGGTAGAGTATTTGGGTCATATTGTATCTCATGAAGGTGTCAAGGTAGACCCTAACAAGATTAAGGCCATGATGGACTAGTTGATTCCCAAAACATTGAAGAATCTTAGAGGATTTTTGGGTTTGACAGGTTACTACTGCAAGTTTGTTCGACATTATGGAAGAATAACAATACCTTTAACGACACTAACTAAGAAGGATGCATTTTCATGGACTCCAGAGGCAACTAAAGATTTTGAGCAACTTAAAGAGGTGATGTGCAAAGCTCATGTCTTGACCACTATAGACTTCACAAAAACCTTTATTGTGGAATGTAGTGCCTTGAGAAATGGAATTGGTGTTGTCCTAATGCAAGAAGGAAGGCCCCTAGCTTTTGAAAGTTGGCCACTCAAGGGAAATGACTTGCACAAACCCATTTATGAGAAGGAAATGATGGCAATACTACATGCATTGAAGAAATGGTGCCCTTACTAATAGGTAGGCACTTCAAGGTCAAAACAAATCATGATAGTATTAAATACTTCTTGGAACAAAGACTATCTTCAGAAGAACAACAAAAATGGGTGACCAAGATATTAGGTTGTGATTTTGAAATCGTCTATAAAGAAGGGAAGCAAAATGTTGTGGCAGATGCACTCTCAAGAAAGGATGAAGATGTTGAGGCCTTTCTCTGTGTTATCTCAATCATCCAACCTGATTGGATAATAGAAGCAAGGGATGAATGGAAGAATGAAGAAAACGTGTGGATTCTCATTCAAAGGTTGCAATAGGATTCCAGTGCATCAGATACATTTACATGGAAAAATAATTCACTATGGTACAAAGATCGCTTATATTTATGTAAAAACTCCCAACTCAAACAAAATGTACTATTGGAATTGCACACCTCTCCGGTAGGAGGGCACTTTGGATTTTTGAAAACCTACCATAGTGTCAAGAAGGAATTTTTTTAGGATGGCCTTAAAACTGATGTTCAAAGGTTTGTGGCAGAATGTTTGGTTTGCCAACAAAATAAGGTGGAAACAATTAAGACCCCAGGTCTTTTACAACCATTAGCCATCCCAAGTCAGCGTTGGGAGGAGGTTTCCATGGATTTCATCACAGGGTTACCAAAGTCTGAAAGAAAGAGTGTCATCATAGTGATTGTTGATAGAATGACCAAGTACGCACACTTTTGTGCACTCTGGCATCCCTTCAAAGCCAATACAGTTGCCACCGCATTCATGGAGACAGTTCAAAAGCTACATGGAAGCCCAAAGATTATTGTAAGTGACAGAGATCCCATCTTCACTAGACATTTTTGGACATAATTATTTTCTTGTTTGGGTACTCAATTGACTCATAGCTCATCCTATCATCCTCAATCTGATAGACAAATCGAGATAGTGAACAAATGTCTGGAAGGCTACCTTCGTTGCTTTGTCTCTGATAAACAAACACAATGGTTCAAATGGTTTCCCTTGGCGGAATGGTGGTATAACACTTCCTTTCATACTGCAACAAAAATGACACCATTTATGGCACTCTATGGATACCACCCTCCTTCCATCACTTCTTCTCTAAAAGAAAAAGCTAAGGTTCAAGTAGTGGAAGATCACATCAAGCATCAACAACAAGTTCTCCAAATATTAAAGGACAACCTGACCATGACACAAAATCTCATGAAACAACAAGCAGATCAACATCGTAGTGAAAGAATTTTTGAAGTAGGGGATTGGGTGTTTTTAAGACTACAACCATACAAACAAATGTCCCTCAAGCAAGCCAAGAAGGATAATAAATTATCACCAAAGTACTATGGCCCTTATAAGGTGTTGCAAAAGATTGGTACTATGGCATACAAATTGGAGTTGCCTTCATCTTCACGAGCACACCCAGTTTTCTACGTTTCATGCTTAAAGAAGGTTATAGGTGACAAGATCCCTGTTCAAACTATATTGCCAGAACTTGACAAGGAAGGAAAAATCATATTGGAACCTAAAGCCATCACTGACACAAGAATTCGCCAGCTAAGGAATAGATCCATTTAAGAGTATCTCGTTAAATGGAGGAAACTACCAGCTGAAGATTCCACTTGGGAAGATGAGTCTTTTATACAGAAGCATCCAAAGTTACTCAAGTGTTGCAGACAACACTTGTCTCAAGGGGAGGTGCCTGTTAAGCCCTAAATAGTGGCACATTACCCCTTAATTGGGGCATATTACATTAGTAATGTTATTTTATTTATGTCGACTTGGGTCCATTAGTTGTAACTGTACCTCCTAGTCTCCTATATATACCAAGGAGACATTTTCATTTGGAATCATCTTGTATTTGGACATTTATGTGGTGTATAAGGAGGTTGCCCCCTCGAAGAGGCTTATTATCTGAAATTATCTCTTTTTCAAGGCGTTGAGTCCTTATTCTGAGGTTTTTCTATGCTATATTGATATTTGGTTCTTAACACTGTACATACCAATGTTTGGAAGAGGACAATCTTGTTGCAATTGTATCTCATGTTGGATACCCCTTTTAGGAGGCAATCCTTTTGGTTCCTGAAACATCTCATCATATTGGTTAACAACCTCATACAAATCAGATTTCAACTTCGCATCGCAACCTTGGAAAGCTTATTTTTCAACATTGTCTTTGGGTTTGATCATCAAGAGGACAAAGTTCTTACTATCATTGACTAATCTCTTCCTTTATCCAGCATTTACAAGTGACACATTCAACTTCTTTGTATGTGCTCTAACAATGTACTCAACTCCATTTTTAAACAAATGACATTTGTTCTCATGGCGATGAAAGATGGCTCTCCTATCATATAAATATGAGCTTCCCAACAAAATACCACAAATATCCAATGGAATAACATCAAGCTCTACCTCATCTATAAAGTTTGCAGTGATGGCAAATCTAAGTTTACATCTTCTTGTCACATGCAATTTGGCATTGTCACATATCCATCCTAGAGGGTAAGGTTTAGGATGTGGAGTAGTTTCCAATTTTAATTTCTTGACAGTTTTTTTCAGATATGAGGTTTGCTTGAGATCTAGTATCAAAAAGAGTATCTATCTTGGTATGCTTTGAAATAACCCTTATGTGGAAAAGCTCTATTCTTTCTTTTTCATGTTGAGTTTCATTGAGGCTGCTACTACTTGAAGAACTAGTACTTGCAATAGAACCCTTACCTTGAAAACCCATGGCTGTAATTTTTGTTTCATCTCCCAAATCAGAACCTAAATCATGTTGTGTAGTTGCAGTAGTCTTTGGTTTCCCCTTATGGCTGAACTTTTTGGGTCTCATTTCAAGATGAAGTTTCCAACCATGGTCTTCATCATGGCCATCTTTTGAACAATGTTTACATGAGAGTTTCTCTCCCTCTTTCTTGACTAAAGCATTCTTTCTTCCATTTCCTTTAAATTTCCTCTTTCCCTTATCTCCCTTAACAAATGGCTTCTTGCTGCCCTCTCGAGGTTCATTCCTCCCTCTTGCTTCCAAATGAGTTGCCTATACACACACTTCATCTAGATTTGTAGGATTAAACATAAGTATTGTGTGCCTCAAGTAGCTACACAATCCTCCAATGTATTTGAGTGAAGTTTCTTGAGAAGATAAATCTATACCCAAAATCAAAGATCTTCTTCTAAATTCTTGAGTGTAGCTTTGCACACTTTGCCCTTTAGCTTGTCTAAAATTTTGCCAATCCATAATAGCTTTCTGCATGTATGCTAATGGATAAAATTGTCTTTTAAGTGCAACAATAAAATCATTCCAAGAGGATAAAAATTTACCATGTTTCTTCATCTCCTCTTGAGTTTTGGTTTCCCACCAAATGAGTGTTGCACTTTCCAATCTAAGAGAAGCAAGTTGAATATTAGTTTCATCATCTTTGATTCTTTGTATCCTACTATACACTTCAATATGACGAATCTAGTTATCCAATTTCTCAACATTTACCTCTCCATTGTACATAGGCAATTCAAACTGAATATCAAGCTTAAGCAAAGGAGTTTGTGGAGGAATTTTACCATGCTTTTTTGGAGAATTTGGAGGTGGTTGTGAAATGGAAAAAGAAGTGGAAGATGGAGGTGAAGGAGGTGGAGTATCACCATTCCCTCCATTTTCTTTTGGAGTTTTATCACCACTATCTTCATTACCTCTTGGAGGATTTGAGATTTCACCTTGCAACCTTGCATTCCTTTCTTCAAATAAAACTTTCACCATTTTTGTCATATCAGATAAAGATTTTCTGAAAGTTTCATCTCCTGAAGTAAGAGTTTCATGACTTTCCTCATGAGCCATACTTGGTGAATATCTCCTTGAAGCTTGAGGTGATTGTGTAGTTCTCCTTCTTGAAAGTTGAGAACTTGGCTCTACAAGTTGACCTTCTCCTCTTGTGAGCTTCAACCTTGTAAACATCATAAAACAAACACTTGCAAACAATCAAACCTTAAAAAACCCATGCTTTGATACCAACTTGATCTGAAAAATGAAAAGGCTCGAGTCTCCTTAAAATTGCAAGTGTAATTTGTATGTGCTTGGGCAATAGGATCAAATTGCAAACATATAAAACTTAACGAGTTTTTACTTAAACATGAGCAACATAAACATACATAACAACCATCAAAAGTAAGCATATTAACACAACAAAATGATAAAGGAGTTCACCCCTCTCTTGGGCTACATCTCCTGGTCCAACTTCCAATGGATCATTTTCATTAATGCTAAAAGTGTCAAAATCAATGCTTTACATTGCTCATAATGTAAAATAGATGGTTTCAATAGCTCAAGAATGTCCAAAAATCTCTAGATGGGCTCTTCCTGCACCTGGTTTGGCCAAAAATTGAGAAGAAATCACTTCCTGGAAGTTTTCTCCTTCAAGCTTGTTGTCTCTGGTTCTCCAAATCTCACTTATGTGTGACTAACCTAGCTCAAGAGTGTTTCCTGTACCAAAAACCCAACACTGCGCCTATTCCACAATTGGTGGCAGATTGTCACATGGTTAGGAGGCATAGGCACCTTTTTCGGCAGAGGTGTCGGTCGCATGGCCCATGTGGGTGGGCGTCAACCTAAACTTGCGCGCTAGTGGACTGGTTCGTTGGTGTTTACCGTGCCACTGGTCATATGGAAGAGTTTTGGTGTAGAGTGACCGCGGGCTGGGGCTAAGCCCCGACCCTTTTCTCCTCCCAACCAACGGTCAATGGAAATTTAACTAGTAGTTTCAACGAATAGGGTTAAGAAACATTACGTAGGTGGGTTGGTAGTCCAGTCCTTGCCACTGCTGGAGGTCCCGGGTTCAACCCCCACAGACTCCAACAAAGTTTTAATCAACAAACCAATGACGGGGTACCACGTGGCAGCCCTTGTCTAGGCCACATGGCACCTTCCCATTCGCCAGAACCCTGATACATGTCAGCACCAGGTTGGTCCAACTCAACCACTACCAACTCACCTGCCCAGTCACCCTACCACGCCAACAATCCACATCACCCTGCCACGTCAATTGTATGATATGTATGGACAATACGGTCAGCTGCCACGTGGCCTGTACAGAATGTACAGTCAACAAAATTTTGCATGTTTGGCAAAGTGGACATAATGCGATATCTCTCGCATACAATGTCCGTTTGAGCCCGTTTAGGTTGCATTGGATTTGTGAGGATGAGATCTACGCCATGAATCCATTTTCAAGCAATTCCGAGCACTTTGATTTTTGAGCATATTTTGATCCCTTGGATCATCATGGGTTGAGTGTAATCATCCTTTTTTGGGAAGAGTGAGAGTCAAGCAAGCAAGGAAGAAGAAGGAATTTCGTATGGGAAAAAGGGACAATTTTTACATGCAGATTTTGGGGAACAAGATGGGAGTTGAGAGTTGGGAAGAGCACCAGTCATGTTGTGCTTGAAGGCAACCATTGTTTGGTTGTGTTTATGCTGGAAATGTGGTCCGCGTGTGTTTCTTATTAAGGAAATGGCTAAATAGCCTTGTGAAGTGTAATGTCCCCACTTTGGGACATCATTACATTTCAAAGTGTTATGATAACCATAGTAGCCAGATGGAGGTTATAGCGAGTACAATGATTATTGAGGGGTATTTTGGGGCCTGAATTACATCGCTCATCTTATTTCATCATTATGATCCATTCCGCACAGCTTGGTTTCAGTTTCGTTACATTCTGACGATTTCCATGATTTTGAGTTGTTTTGGGCTATAGGTTAATTAAATTCACTAAGGAGGTCATATTGGGCATAATACTTGGAGGAACCTCTTAGTGTGATAGCTCATTGGAATCAGGAGGAACAACACTACAAGATAGAATGATGAGAAGTAACTTTCAGTGGCCAGGGAAGCCACAAGGAGAGATAAGGTGCTTTTCAGAGGTAAAATTGTTTATTAATTAATTAATGTGATTTAATTAATTAATTAATAATTAATAAAGTAAAAGTCACTTTGGAGGGACAAGGTGAGCAGGAAGGATAAAAGAGAGGCAAGGACCTCTATTCTCTCATGGATGTTGATTATCAGTTTTTATATCTAGCTTCTAGCTAGTGAGCCCATGCCTTGGGGGTTTTGAGGGTTTTGACTTAACAAACCCTAGAGATCAGCTCGGTGGTGAAAGATCCCACTCAACCTGATCCAAGCTTGGTCACGAAGGTGAAAGATCCCTCCCTCACCATTCTACATCGGATCTACTCAGTCTTAGGAGAGTTCTACACTAGCCACAGGTATAAGAAGAGAGAGGGCGCACCATTGAGGGTTTCTAGTAAGGGGGGCACACCATTGATGAGAGGGAAGTTCAATCCAAGAGATTGGAAGGACTTATGGAGATTCTAGCACTTGGGTTTTCGTTGCAGGGCCTTGACCATTGGCTCTAGTGAATTTTGAGAGAGGTAATCTTGCCAGATGATTTCCTAGAGCATTGACACATTTTGACAGGAGGAGGGTGCTATTTAGATTCAAATCTATTCAGTTTAGAGGGGTTATACTTCATATATGACATTGAGACTTCACCCAGAGGCTTACAGTGCCTCGATCTATCTTTCTGGGGAGTTTCAGGACATTTGGAGGTCTCCTTCATCAGGGCCGGAATATTAGGGTTTAACAATATTCAGGAGGGTGCAGGTCCACTTGGGGATTCAACATTTGGAGGAGTATCTCTTGGTATTTCGGTCTGATACTTCAGAAGGGGACTCTACTCACCTCGATCTACAATTTGGCATATTCATCAGAGTGTTTGGAGGCCATGAGCAGCAGGGCCGAATTGTTGAGGGTATTCAGTCCTCCAAGAGGGCATGACTTAGCCAGTCTTGGGGTTTGGCACTTCAGTGGACCGAGATCTTGTCATGTTCCTCATCTATAGCCGTCATATGGCCTTTGGAGGCTTGTAGCTTCTATCCTTGATCTTGTTGAGGATCATCTTCACCTTGCTATTAACTCTTAGCTATATTGTACCAGATTTGTAGATATATTGTATTAGGTTCTTCTACTATTATGAATAAGATCATATCTGAGGCATTTTTGGGTTGTCTATTATATTGTTAATCTTGCATATGGTTGAGGTATGTTTCATGGCTATATCTTCTTATCTGTTGCTGTAAACACACATTAAAATCATCAGTATAACCTTAACGCAACCTAAAAGACCATAATAAGCAAAGTGTTTGATGAAATGCCACAACCAGAAAACAATTAAAAATTCATGCAAAACGTGATGTTCATGGCATCTTGGCTTGGGAACATTACACGAAAGCTGCTGTGAGCACTCCTGGAGAAACTAAGAGTTCATGGAGTCCCCAAGTAATAGATTCCTAGCCAACCAAGTGCACTGGAAGCCCTGATAAACAAATGGTACAACTCGAGGGACTGTGAGTAGTGAAAGGGGTACATTCCTTGGGTTGTGGGGAAGAGAGCTGGTGGATTGGGAACCATTATTGGAGTATAACCTAGGTTTTGGGTTGCTGAGTGTGGAGAGTGGGCAACTAAGTGAGCTAGATCTTCTTGTGGACTCATAGCCTTAGCTTGGGGGTGGCTTGTTGTTGAGAGAAAATAAACAACAAGCCCATGGTTGGAAGGAACATCTTTCGTATGCAGCCAGTTGGTTAATTTATAAACGTATATGTTTTTGTTGTTTTTACTATGATTATTCCGTTGTGTAAATGTTAATTTGAATGCTGTTATGTTTACTAGGTTTGCATGCATTCATGGTTTTTATTATGTTGTTAGTTGCATGAGTAAATCAACATGTTGTTTTGCTGTAATTTTATGGGCCTGCTGCCCCTTGGTTTATTTTATATGTATGGGGCGTTTTTAAATTTCATTTTAGTAGGTGGGTACGTTACAACCATTTTCATGCCTCAAGTATTAACATCATCACTTGATATAAATGTCAGAACAATGTCCCTTAGTGCACCATATCACATGAGTTAGTTGAGTTGAGCATGGATGGAAGGCATATGTGGACAACTCTTCGTGGAGAGTTCAGAATAACATCATCGGATATGTTGTCTGAAATGTGGATCATGGAGACAAAATTTCTCCTCTAGTTACCCCTAGAAATGGGGGGTGACAGACCCCAATAGACAATGACCCTTATGCTAACGAGGACATCCATATAATTGATGACCCCATATTAATATAATTGTTGATTGATTATGGGGAATTATGCTTGCTTACTCAACCTTCCCCTTTCTCCCTTACATGACTTTCAAATATGCATAACTATAAAATCTGTCTCTCTTATTTCTAAACGGTTAGGAGGATTAATTTACACCATATAAACTCACCATGCTTTATACCGATAAAGAAAATTAAAAACATTGCCCCCTCACTCCCTTACACCAACATATAAACCCACTATGCTCTTTAAGCCGGTAAAGAAAATTAAAAGCATTGCCCCCTCAACCTTGCACTCCCCTCTCCTAATTCGTAATTCGTGGAGCAATTATAATTACGTCCTCGTTAAACATGATAGGATTTGACAACCATGTTTTAGGAATAAACCTGTGAAAGGATAAGCGAATGAAGAGAACGCAGCCATTTCTGGTGGTATGGCTGCTCAAGCCTTTGCAGAGCTGAAGAGCATGGTTTCGAGACCTCGAACAATTCCTCCTCTAACTTTCAATCTGCCAAAGATGCCTACAATTCAGGTCTTCTACAAAACATCTCATCCAATAGTAATTCACAACGACCACAGACAGCTAAATTGGTGCAGGAATCCTATATTTGGTCGGAAGGCCCTTGCAATAACTACGATTAGCCATTGTAGGCGACTCACAGGCAATCCGAAGGGGCTATTTCTGAAGCATCTCTCAGACTCGGCATTTCAGAAGAAGACGAGGACGACAACAGAGGAGCCTGATTTGCAGCATTCTATCAGGCGAGCTCAACCACAAGCCGCAACTCAACTTTCATCTGATATCCAGTAAGTACAGGAGAACCTAATGTTATTTCTTTAAACAACAATTTGCCACTGCCCATCAAACATTTAACCAGTTGTTCAAATTACACCATTCAGACCTGTAGAGTTAGATTTAACCTCGATATTAGTGGTATTGTCTATATTAATTTTTTGTACGACACTAATCTAAGTAAATTACTTGTATAGTCGATGAGGGCTGTGGTTCAATGGGAAAGACAGTGGCAGTTTTTTTTTTTTTTAACTGGCGGAATCTGCAAGTGAGTCTGTTTCATACTCGTGTGATACAGGGTCGATTCCGACCACTATCATTATAATCTATAATTGTTATATGTATGCCCCTTTTGCAGGCACGTATAAATTGGGGATTTGAACTTGAAACTTCATTGAACATATCACTTCATATAACAGCACTTACTGGTTCCCCGATGCAGTAACCTCTAGCCGATTGAAAGTGCTTGTGGTCAGCGTCATTCGCTACTCGAGGGCTGTTTGGCCTTATGACGCCCAACATCTTTGGGCCTGTTGCAATGCTTCTCCTGAATTTAAAGGAAGTGCTTTAAAATAAATATAGTAGTGGTATAATTTTTGCACCTGCAACATATGTTGCATTGTTGCGGGGGCTTCTATGAGACATTCAATTCAGAAAAAATCGAGTACTTTTCAAATCCTTACCAGAGATGGTATGGTACAGTACTGTTTCTTAAAAGATGGTATGGTACAGTACTATTTCTTATACAAGAGATAAGAATTGCTCAAAATATGCAATTGTGAAGCGTGGATTTATCTCGAGAATCCCTTAGTGGATAGAAAGTGTTAGAAGAGTTATGCTACTTTGTGGTCTTCTGCACCGTGGCCACATGTCCAATGGAGGAGACCAGAAATAAACATTAACCTTGTAACGTCCCCCCTTAATGTTTTGGGGTAACGTTGCACTTGAATACAACTTGGGAAGTTTTCATCACATTTAGCAGAAAGAAATGTCTTGGGTATTTTTCTTGGGAAAAAAACTTTTATGATCAGGTCACACCAGAAATCTGTAACAAGGCTGTTATTGCTTAAACTCAGTCGAAAATACTTGTCAGATGTTTTTCTCTGCTGTTTTTGGTCCAATCTTACATGGATTTGTGGCGTTCTTGGGCTGTTGGGAATCTTAGTACACAATCAGATCCAAAAAATGATTATTCCTTCGACAGGCTGAATTCGGGATAGAGGAAAAGGCGAAGCTTTGTCTAAGTGGAGGATGACTGAGCAAAGGGGTGGAGGATTGCAATGCTTGATGGCCTTTGCTCGACGATGGAGTGATGGCTGATGGCTCTGCTTGGCAAGGGAGCTAGCCATCTGAGGCTTGAGCTGCTTAGTGCTGAGCAAGAGACCTGTACCATTCCTCAAGCAAAATAATGAGAAAGCAAAGCATTGGTGAAGTGCTTGTTCACCGAGCAAAGCGGAAGAAACCTGTCATGCTCGGCAACTTTGCCTGACTTTAGTGGAAATCCTTTGCTCAACAAAGAGGTGAGCCACTCCATGGGCTTATCACCAAGCAAAGGACATACATTAATTACTGAGATAGTTGAATGAGGAAGGAGTTTTGCTGGGGGAGGAGTTTTGGAGAACTGAGATTTTGTCACTAGGTATTTCTGGCAATAAGAACTCAAAATACACGGGGGGAGAAAACTCGGGAAGTAGGGGAAACTTAGGTAAAGTTGGAAATCCAAGAGCACGAAGAAAACCTGATGTGAAGGAGAAAGGGAGCTGGTCTTTTGAGACCGGGTTTTCGCCTAGCAGGGACTATCCATAAAACTCTGACCAAGAAAATATGGGGAGACTGAAAGGCCTTGGGTCCCAAGGCAAAGCACGGGTTAAGCTGATACTTGAGCCTGTGACATCCTTATGACAATTGGCAAATGAGTGTCGTTTTAGCTGTAGTTTCACGAATTATTGAGGAGTCTGATCGTTGGGGAACCAAACTGGTTCAATTGCCATAACAAATGTCACCGATTCTTGAAGGAGGCCCACTTAAAGGCAAAGGATAGCGGTGGAGGGAGTTGTTGGTCGATTGAGAGATCACAACGAAGTCCACATTGAAGGAGAAGAAGAGAGCCATTAGTAATGAAGGCTTTTGACCCCATTGCCTGGAGTGTCAAATAATGTAGTGCAAGCCCTATGTATGAAAACTGTTGGATTTTTAGTACATCAGAGAGTGTCCAACAACCATTAACGGTAGCAGTGAGCAAAGAAGATCTTGGGTGCATGTAGAGAAGGTATAGTACAATAGTGCATATAACAACCTTAATGACATAAGTAACAGTTCCACTTCCTTCAATAGTTCCGTACAACAATGAATGAGGGCACAAGAGCATTTATGGAGGAGATAGAGGGTGCATACATGAGCCATCCTCAGTTTAGTTTCAGTTTAGATGCTTTTTTTTATATTTAGTAGTTTAGTTTTATTTTTGAGTTTGCTTGAGTTAGTAGTTGCATGCATAGTTAACTAGGGTTTGCAAGTGGAAAGTTTCCAAGATTAAATGAGGCACAAATCCATAGAAGAGAGAGATGCAATGCATACTTGCACTCTCCTCTAGTGGGTGCACCTTCTTGGGAATAGTTCTTTCATGCAGGATGAGCGTGCTAATTCCAAGGCTAGGAATAGATCTAGAGCGTGCTAATTGTGCAAGTGTCCAGATTCATTGTACGTTCTAGTCTATAAAGGAGAAGATTGAGTATAGGTTTTATTCATTCAGTTTTCAGAGTAGGAAACAGTGGGTGAAGGGTAGAGTTTGAATCTTTCGGCGTGTTTCTTGTTTTCAAGAGTAATAAACAGTGACATGATTTGTGTTTCAAATACTTGTTGTTACTTTCTTTAGTTTGATGCGTTTCAATTCCTAGTAAAAATTAGATTGCAGTTTTGATGGAGATTTCAGTTCTCTGTTGTTCTAAATAGTTAGGTTAGAAATCAGAGTAGGACCATTACCATGTGTTGAAGAATTGTAACATGGTATCAGAGTGACATGTCTGAAGCCTTCTAGAATTCCATGTATAGAGAGATCGGCCTTGAAGGAAAGAGAGCTGTCAGAGGGTTTTATTGGGCAATATGTGTAGGCTTTGGTGATTGAAACAGATTTGTGTCAATGATTGACACGTGACCTAAGAAAGGTTGTGGGGTGTGAAGCCCTAGCTGATCTGGTGAGTGAAGATCGACACTTGTTCAGTGGAGTTTCGGTAATGGTCATTTCTCGTATGTGAGAGAGTCACCTTTTGGAGGGTGCTTCTAAATTTGTGTCATGGAAATGCAGAACCTGTTAGAAGCAGTGAACCTTTGGTTCCTTGTGGAGAAGGAGGTCAAACTTCCTACAGTTCTCGAAGATTTGGCAAAGTACAACAAGATTGCAGTGAACTCGAAGCGAGTCTTGTTGGATTCGGTGAAGGATCATCTGATCCCTCATATTGGTGGCAAGAGCATTGCCAAGGAGATGTATGATGCCTTGGGAACCCTGTCCTAGAGTGTGAATATATCCAGGAAGATGATGCTCCCAAGGAACAAGCTCACCACAACCTGCATTTGCAAGATAGATACAATAGCTAGCTATTGTTGTTTTTTGTAGCTTCGGGCAGGTATTCTCACGTGCCCTAGCTGTTGGGCATGTGGTCATGGGCACCACATCACACTTTCGGTTTGGTGAAAACCCCCTTGGATTCTGAGCTGGAGGCTTGGGGGCTTGGTGATGGGCTTTGTGGGTTTGTATTGGGGCTTCACACCCACAAGAAAGTCTAATTTGATGTTGATTTGTGGAGGGGCTTCTATGTTGACCCCTAAGACTTGTATAAATAAAGAGGAGGTCATTGTGACATTTTATTATTGTGGAGAAAAGAGGAGAGAGGCTTGGTGATTTCAGTCCAGCCTTTGGTGATTGCAGTCCACATAGGGAGAGAGGCATCTAGGCCTCTGTCTGCTGAGTTTTTGTCTTTGTTTGGGCAGGTATCAAGGAGGAGGAGGGCCGCAGGGCTGTTGGGAGCTAAGGAAGGGGCTGCCGCAGACTTCTAAAGCAGCCTAGGTAGCTCGGCCAAGGAGGGCAAGACTGCTGGAGGTGTCTTAAGGTTGCACAGCAGGTACAGCTGGTATAGGTACAGCAGGTACAGGTACAACAGGTACAGCAGGTACATGTGTCTTTATAGGGCTGTAACAGCCAAGTAAAGGGGCTGTTACAGCAGTCTTCCAGGGGCAGATTTTGAAAACCACCGAGGGCTGTCTATTGGACAAGTGCTGAGGGCTGGAACAACAGCGAAAGGGGGCTGCTATAGCCACACTAACAGCAGGTCTTGAGGCAGGTTACGAGATGATATAGCTGGGCCTTTTGGACAGCTTGGAGGACAGGTTGAGGACAGCCATAAAGGCTGTTACAACAGTACCCTGACAGCAGATTGTTGGCACAGAAACCAAGGAGGGCTTCAGGCTTCAGCTGTGCCTAGTAAGTGAATTTGTAAGTGTTTGGCATATTCTTTTGTGTAAGAATTGGGCCATTGTCCCTGGTACGGGAGGCCTTGATTTTGGATGTAAGAACAAGATATTTTGGCATTAAATACTTGTGTACTTGTGTATGATCTAATTGTTAGTTTTATGTTCTGCTGTGCTAAAGTAGTTAGGCATCTCAGTGTGTTTATGTTTACAGTTCAAATTGGGTAAATTTGTGTATAACTATCGAAACAATAGACTGGACCTGAGGTGCAATAAAATCTAACATGGTATCAGAGCTGTGGTTTTGAGAAGGGCAGTTGGATCTGAGTTATTTACACAGGTGACAGCTCTGTGAGGGAGCTGTAGCAGTGTTGAAGAGTTAGCTCTGAGAGGGAGCTACAGTGACTGTTGCAGGTAGCAACAGGTTAGATGGTATCTGGTTTGAGACATGGAGCAGACCGTTCAGACGAGGAGTTGCGGGCTATTGCAGTTCGGTGGTGTGGCAGGTTGGGAGTTTTGGTGGATTGGCGGAGAGCCCAGATCACAGTAGTATGTTGTGTGGCAGGTTGCCAACCTTGTGGATGGCCATTTGATGGCTTGTCATAGTGAGTTGCAATGGGTGTAGCTCGGGTGCTTTGGCACGGACGAAATAGCTTCGTGTGAATGGCAGGTTGACAAGATAGAGTCTTCATCGGGCCAGAGAGTTGCACGTTGTCGTGGTATGACAGTGTATGAGGTATTTGACCTAGGAGGATGAGGACACTTGGGGAGATGAGTTGCGGAGGTCTAGCGTGGACTAGACCGAGTGTCCATCCGCAACTCGGGACTGTTTTACAGAGAGAGGAAACAGGTTCAATTACAGCGTGTGCGTAGACATAGAGAGTCTTGTGACTTAGATGATGGACTTGGGCAGAAGTTCATTGGATTGTCGTGACTTGGGTAAGCAGGATGCTTGCATTGGAGGATTGCATGGTTCTTATATAGTGGGAGCCACTGACACATGACAAGGGGATAGGATTTGTTCAAGAGCTTCACAGAGTCTGACTTAGGTATGTACGTGGAGCTTGGTATGAGGACTAGGCATGTAGCGCAGGGATTTGGTACAATGTCGTTTCGAATGGAGTTGGGGGATGTGTTGCAAGTGACAAATGTGCTATGGGTGCCAGAAGTGTGTTCTCAGACTTAGTGATTGAGGAGAAGGGCTATGCAACTTTGTTTCGGGATGGACATGTGTTGTTCATGCCCAGAGGATCTAGCTCAGACACAACAATGGTTCTGGAGTTAGAGAGGGCAACATGTATAGGCAGAAGAGCCAGCCTAAACGAGCCATGGCCAACAACAACAGAGTGTTAGTGGACAGGGAGCAGGTAGCTTCGGAAGTTGTGTAGGCTCAGAGAGAGTCAGTGGATTCAAAGGGAGTTTGACTTCAGACGGCGTTAGGAGACTCAGAGGGAGTTCAACTTCAGAGGGAGTTAGGAGGCTCAGAGGGAGTCAGGAGGCTCAATGGGAGAGTCATTCGTTTAGTGGGAGCCAACCTTCAGGTCCATATGGGAGAGTGATGTAGACCCCCCTCTTCCTCCCAGGGCTGTGCAACCTTCCGGTCTAGGATCGTTCAATCACTTGAGTCGAATCGACTCTTTGGGCCCCTGCTAGAACCCAAATCAATTTTCACAGGTCCCCCTTTCTCCAAAGTGCAGGTCCTGTCAAACCCGCGGACTCTTTCCTGGCCCCTTTGAAGAATTTGAACAACAAGAGCTAGCTCCCTATGCTAAGCCCTTCCTTCATATGACCTCGGGCTGTGACCCAGGGCTAACCTCAAAAGGCGCTTCGGAGCTTCGGGCTCCGGGTGTTCTTGCCTCACGCTGCGGCCACTTCTTCCGGAGGCACAATCCTCCGAAACCACGGAAGCAGGATCAACGGTCCTTGTTCCTCGCATAGATCAACGACCCATAGTAACTTCGGGCTCCGACTCTTTGGCGAATTTCAAACCACTTCTCCACAAAACCTCCGGAGTGGCAAATCTCTGAAGTTCACAATCCGACGCCACGTGTCCTCAGAGAATTGACGGCTCTGATTCACTTCGGGACTCCAGGCTTCGACAGTGCCTGAGTCTTCACACACGCAAACCTCCGGGGTGAAATCCTTCCGGAGTGTCAGATCCTCTGACACGTGTCCTCCTCTATTCAACGGTCACAATTGACTTCGACGCTTAGGCCTTTAGGAGTTGTCAATCCACGCGAACCCACTTTCTCCGAAGTGGTTATCCTCTAAAACGAAGGATCTGCTGACACCTGTCCTCTGCTGATGGACGACTTGGATGGACTCCGATGCTCCGGCCTTCGGGAGTTCTCACTCCACCCAATTCCACTTTCCTCCGGAGTGTACGATCTCCGAAGTGAGGGATCCTCTGACACATGTCCCCTGATCCTACAGTTCAGATGAACTCCGACGCTCTGGCCTTCGGGAGTTCTTGCTCCACCCAACTCGCTATTCTCCCGGAGTGAATTTCCTTCGAAGTGGTAGATCTTCTGCCACGCGTCCTTTTCCAACGGACGGCTGGGATGACTTCGGGACTCTGACCTTCGAGAATCCTCGTGCCTTCACACTTCAATTCTTCCGGAGTGACTATTCTCCAGAGTGCAGGATCTGACGACACCTGTCCCTTTGGCTTGGACGGCTCAGATCTGCTTCGACTCCCATGACTTTGGGAGTTTTTCACCCATCTGCACTCGCTCCTCTGGAATGTAGGATCTTCCGCCACGTGTCTTCGACTGACGGATGACTGACGTGTCTTCGACTGACGGATGACTGAGATCTTCTCCACTACTTCGGGCTTCGGGGATTTTCGAAGCTCGACACTTCAAATCCTCCAGAGTGCCTCTCCTCTAGAGTTAATGATCTATAGCCATGTGCTTTCCTGCGCCAACGGCTAGGATCTATTTCGGCACTTCGGGACTTCGATGATTCTGCAACCACCTTGTCTGAAATCTCCTGGAGTGCAATTCTTCCGGAGTCTCAGATCTCACTCCATGTGTCCCTCCCTAGCACCAACGACTAGGATGAGCTCCGAGCTTCGGAGCTTCGGCGATTTTGCTCCCTCTTCACCTGGAATCTTCCGGAGTGCCTCTGCTCCGGTCTTCTAGATCTTCCGCCACCTGTCCCTTTGGATGATGGACGGTCCCGATCCACTTAGGGACTTCGGTGAGTCCGCTCTCTTGTGCACTTAAAAGGGGTTATAGTCTGTGCACTTTACCTGGATCCAATGACTGTTGGTCCTCTGCGCTCAGATCCGATGGCTGGGATCTGTCTTTCTCCTCTCCGCGCTCCTTGTGATGTCTGGATGTAGGATTCTGTAGATTTTCTGAGGTCCTATGAAGCTGCCACCTAAGGTCTGTCCTTGACCTTAGTATGACTCTAAGTTTCAACTGTGTGGCTGTCTTCTCTTGCTGTTTTAGGACAGCAAACAGTCACCCAACTTTCTGCTCAATATTTTGATGGTTAAGTGCTCTTTTAAGGTGCCCTTGCAAGTGTTTTCTTTACTCATTATTAGCACATGCAATATAACTTAAAACACATAACACTACCTCTAGATCATTTAACTTTAAAATGCTGATCTACACTTCTAAGCATGCGTAAATTTGACAGAGGTATTTTTGGTCAACATGACCCTGGATAAACCCCCCCCAGGGAAAACCAGTTTGGGATATATGTTTATATAATGATGATCAAAGCATGAGATACAAAATGTAATACAATACAAAGGAACCTGTATACATAGCAATCTCCTCACAAGCCTTGCCACAAGATCCAGAGAAAGATGTGCCCAAACTCATGTGCGCCCTCTCCCTTTGTTGCTCTCTCCACTGAAATGTAGCGCTCTCCTTCTTCTTTGACCCAATGAAGAAATCCCTCCACAGGAATGTGCTCTCCTGTGCTGCCTCTCCACTGAACTTGTCAGAACTGGCTTCCTCCAAGCGAAACTCCTACCAGGTAGCTGTGCATCCAATCCTATGGTGCGCCCTCCTCCTAGCAGATATGATCACCATCAAATAACTGAGGCCTAAGCTGGATGCCTCTCTCCATGGAAGTAAGCGCCCAAGCTCTCTTGTCCCAATGCAACTGATCTCATCCTCTTGCTCCTCCTCCTTCTCCTCAAGTGAACAAAGAAGTGAATGAATGCCTCCTTTGCCCCTTGCGCCCTCCTTTAGGATGCATAAGGAAACCTGAAAGAATGGATGAATGAGATCTCACATCTCATCTCTAATCAATGGTTGAGATCATCTCTCATATATCTCAACTCAAAACCCACTTTCACTTAAGTTTCCATAGTTTCCACTTCATGTCTATTAATTCACCCACATTGTGAATTAATTGTCACTTTTGACTTAAATCTCCTAAGTCAAAGTGAAATTAGACTTTAATCTCCTGCGAG
>JASDQU010103381.1:113379-178022 GCA_032191745.1 Picea mariana | reverse complement strand
TGGCCCGGAGAACCAAAAGCGGCTCGCTAGCCCTGAAATTAATGCCTTGCAGGCCGGTAGGTTGATGGCTTGATGAGGGATGGGGAGGTGAACCGCCTATCCGTAGAGCCATCATGACTGACCAGCGCGAGGGTAATCGTGCCACACGCAACCTCGCGAGAGGATAAGGCGTATGTCAGAAACGATTGAGGAAAAGGGGGACGCGAGGGGAACTCTGGCATTATTTTTCTACGCAGAGTGAGTGATCGCAGAGAGGAAGGATTGCAACCTTCGCTCCTGGTCACTGGCAGACAGGGAGACGCAGGTCTCAGAACATTGTGGCCTCAGCTCGGGGGTGGCTAGTGGTAAATCCATTAGGAGTCGCTACGCCTACGGTTGGGTGGAAACGAGCGCCCCTCTCAATAGTTGCTTCCATTGCTGAAATTATTTCCGATAAGTGTTTTGCTCATATTGCATCTTGAATTTATATGCTGTCACATATGTTCATAGACTTGTGGAATTGTAAATGTTTCCTGTGTAAGAATGTCTGTGTAGTAATTGATGATAAGGAGTAGATATTAGCTCATAGAACTGTGAAGTTATAAAGGATTGCAGCATGAGAGTGTCCGCGTAATGTTTGATATGAATAAGTTGATATATGCTTATCACAGAGGATACCATGCACGACTTACGTTGATAAATAAGTCTAGTTATGCTTAGATTGAGCTAAGTTAGGCACCCAACCCGTCCTCGGGAAGCTATTTCCTCTATCCGTCTCCAGGAAAGCCCTGGAATAGATCTCTAGTAGAGATTCCCTCTTGTAGAAGGGGTACTTAGCCATTCTCAAGAAGATCCTCAAGGAGGAAGAAATCGACGGCCAGGATCTTACAGAGAAGATTGACAAAAAAATCCCGTCAGCCGTCAGATCTTGAGAAGCTGCGCCGGAGTTAAACCCTAGTGTGTAGAGAAGGAATCCTAGCCGTTGATCTTGGTAGGACACGTGTCAGCATTCTGGGAAGTCGTCGAGATTTTGGAGGCGTCGGGGTTTCACAGGTCGAAGAGAACCGAGACCCTTTTGAGTCTCGAAACTCTGACGGAGAATCTCAGCCGTTGATCTCAGCCAGAACACGTGGCAAGAGATCTCGAAGAGTCGTGAATCGGGGAATCGGAGTTCCTGAGAGCAAGGGAAACAAGACTTCGAAAGTCTCGAAATCTCGAGAAAGGATCCTAGCCGTTGACCTCGACAGGACATGCGTCAGACATCAGGGCAGGAGTTTGGATTTAACCCATCGGGGTTTTCGGAGATAAGAGACTCGTGCATGTTGGATTCGCGATCCACGATTTACCGACAAGATCTAAGTCGTCCATCTGAGGGACAGGTGTCGGAGATCAAGGCGCCATCAGAGTTTGACGCATCGAAAAATAGGAGTTTCCAAGGACATGGAACGCTCGCAACAGGAAATCGCGATCTGCGATTTCCCGACAGGATCAACACCGTCCATCAGCGAGGACGCGTGGCGAGAGGTCCCAGAAAGTCGGAGTTCGACATATCGGAGTTTCAATAGTCATGAAACCCTTATACAATGGAATAGCGATTCGCGATTTCCCGATACAATCAAGGTCGTCCATCTGGGGGACAGGTGGCAACCATCCAGAACCGTCGGCGGTAGGCCCATCGGCATATAAGGTATCGGCGTATCGGGGATTTCAAGGACACGAAACCCTTGCATTACGAAACTGCGATATGCGAAGTTTTGACACCATCATAAGCCGTTGATCCAAGGGACACGTGTCGGAAGATCCGAGGAAGTCGCAAATCGAAGAATCGGGGTTCCCGGAGGCAAGAACCTCTTGCATGTTGGAATCGCGATTCGCGATATTCCTACGGGAGTTTTAAAACCGTCCATCTGCAGGGGCACGTGTCAGAGGATCCCTAGGAATCGAGGTTCGACATTTCGGGATATCCAAAGACAAAGGAATTGTTGCATTAGAAATCGCGATTTCGCGATATCCGATATAACGAAGGGAAAGTGGTGACATGGAGGAATAAGTTTTCACGTGCCTCAGGGATCGGTATATTGGGGTTCTCGGTGATGAGAGAATTAGTGCCAGAGAAGTCGTGAAATTTTGAAATGCGACGGCCCCACTGTAATAGTGTGGTAGTGGAAGACAGGTGTCAAAGGGTCGACCCTTGCCGGAGTCAACGCCAAGTGGCATCAGGGATTGGAGGATCGGAGATCTGGAGAACGTAAGTTATAAACACTTCAAACCTGCGAAGTCCGAAACTCCGACAGAGGAGAGCACGTGGTCTCGTGGACTAGCAGGTCACATGAGAACGGAGCTAGCCTAAAGGTCTAATGCGTTAGGGGCATATCAAGGATCGGAGAATTGCGAGTTCTGAGGACTCGTGAATTACAACATCGGAAATCCCGAGACTCTGATAGGAGTAGCCTCGAAAGGAGGTAAGACCACGGTCGTAGAGGCAATGGACCACAGGCTTGGCCTGGGGAGCTAATGCATAAGGAGCGCGTCGGAATTCCCAGGATCCCGAGTCTTGGGGGTGAATGAATTTTGACATTAGAAACCCCGAATCCCGATATTGAACCAGGGATTGGCACTCCACTGATGCAGGTTTCTGGAGATTTCTCATTTGTGGGAGATTAACTCCAAAATTTTTAAAATTATGATAGTGGGTGTGTCACAGGGGGCCATGTGGGATAATGACTCACCGGGTCGTTCATTAGTTTAGAAAAATCTGGCAGATTAAGCGTGGCTAGAAAGGGAATACGAGGTTGCGACACCTGACCCCATCCTCCTGCAAAAGACTGAGTGTTAGGAGTTGCGTTCCATCCAGGGTTCTAGTAAGGACCAGAACCTTGTCCGAAATTAAAAGACCCTCCTCCGGGCGTATTCGTGAAAGATGGATTGGGCATCATTCTAGCAGGAATGTTCAGATAAGGATTATGAAAATTGCCCCCAGTTGGATTAGCTCCAAACCGAGGGTTGTTAAAACTGCTCCCAACTAGATGAGATCCAGGTTGGGGGGTTCACAAGACATAATATTGACCTCCTCTGAGTGGGAATCTGTAGGATTGAAGTGGATTCATTATGCCAAAAGTATTGGTCGAATTCGGCACCGAGGGGATAGGGATATAGGGAGGAACTTGTCCACCATCTTGGATGTTTCATCCAGCCGTAGAAGGATTAGACTTAGGGTTAGGGAAGGGGACACTTCCTACATTAGGATTCGCTTGGGGAACATGAGAGCTACCAAACAGAAATGGAGTGTAAGGAGGTGTGGTGCCCCCAAGTCCAAGGCTAGTGTTATGGCCAGCAGCTGAGATGGCAGTCGAAGAATGCGAAGTGAAACTTGGCATACCATAAGAAAACAAACTAGTAGCCATGGGGATGGTCTGAACATTGTAACTCAGGAAGTGGCCAAAACCCCCAAAAGGGTTAGAGGTAAGAGACGAAGCATTGACTATGGGCCGAACCATAGTACCAGTGTAGGCCTTCGACATTGCAACTGTAGAGGCTGCAGGTGTCGAAGGAGTGCAATTAACTATAGTGGGATTGGGAGTTGATGAACTCCCAGTGTTCTGAAGACTAGACTCAGTACTCATCCTTATGGGATCACAAGTCTGAAAAGTGGATGTGTGTGTACCACTCCTAATAACTCTACGCCTTTTAGAAGGCAATAGCTTGAAAACCAGTGGTAACTGTAACAACCGACGAGACCTGCGAGGAAGTTGGTCTGACTCCACGATGACTTATGACTCTCAACAAATAAAAAGATATCCTAAGGCCAACTAATAATCAAAGAGCATACCAAAAAGTCAAACGACCAATATGCATGCAAATGGGCTAAAGTGATTGAGTGGCCTTCCTCACTAAAGAAGGTATGCCTCATCCAAGAGGGACTTGAGAGTCCCTGCTAAAGTTTGGAGGTAACAGAATCAGTTATAAGGGCCCTCATAGGCTTAACAACCAGTTGGTCAGACCCCCCCAGAGAGGTAATCCTCCATAAAGGTTGTGTGTTGTCCGACCCCTATCTGACTCCGGATACAAGCAAATAACCCCTACAAGTAACCTATGAGAAACCTAAGTCAAACAACTAATAAACCATTGTATAAATGATTCACAAGCGAGCAGTCGTAAGTCCAGATCATCATATGGGTAGGGTAGCAAAGCCCAAAACCTTGAAAGCACTACCTCTCACAAAGGTATGGGCACTAGCAAGATCCCCAAATACGAATAAATCCAAAGAAATATCTTTGATGCTAGGTGAGTATCCAGGGGTTATCCCTTCAACTAACTTCACACGACCTCGTGATTAACTCCGGTGTGAGCAGAGCCTCCTGATATTAACAATTATACAATGGATTTCTCAACTCCCTGTCTCAGACACATAAGTTTATTTAATTGCCTTGGAGAAGTTTACTCACAAAATCCTATTCCAAGGCACTAAATCCTAGGCTAGTTTGTGCACCCTAAAAAATAAAATCATGACTAATCAATTTTAGTTTAAAGCATAAATTTTGTTGGCCATGATTACTCAAAGAGGTATGGAAATGAAACTCATGGTGTTATGACTCTGCATGAAAATAAAAATAGATATAATGCAAAGCCTAACCTTAACTTTCCAGTGAATGATATGCTAAATAAAAACAGTGCAATTTTCAATTTTAACTCTGCAACTCAGAAGTAAAATGCAATCTTTCGCTAAATATGCTAAGCTAATGATAAAGGTTCCAAGACAAAAAATACCAACCAATGCAAAATACCTATTTTTTTTGTATTTTCAATGTATTAAAAATAAAATGCATGGATTGATAAGCGAATTGATATATAACTTCTACTGTGTATAAAAGCAATCACTTGAGCAGAATACCAAGCAACTAAGTAGACAACCCAACTATCAAGGACAAATCAAAATTGAAAAACAAAGAGAAAGACACCGCCCAAAAATTCAACTCCAAAAAGGTTTCCTGTCATCCCAAATAATCTCAACATGTACCACAGAGACCTAAGAAGGCTCAGTGATCCTCAAAACCTACCCAACAGTCACTAAACAAAGCAAACAAGTAAGGGGGAAGTGGTATAGGCTCCTGTTCAAGAGAAACGGGTGTATATACGCCTCTTGTAGTGGGACATCAAGCGTATACACATGGCTGTCAGGGAAAAAAGGGTGTATATCTTTTAAAACAAGGCTAGGCAAGGTTAAAAGGCTGAAAACTCAGACCCTGAGTGAACAGACTCTGTCCAACTGTGATAAAACAAGAAATACAAAGGCAAAAGAGCAATGTAAGAAGGAAAAATACTTCAACCCTTAGAAGTAAGATCTCTCCCTAGTGGAGTCGCCAATTCTGTTACAAGGGAAAAACTCTCTATGTCCAAGGGTAAACCACAACAGACAGGTATGACTGCAGAAATCAACTCAATTCCAACATGTGCTATATAAACTAATGTGCAATACGAGGAAGAAGCCTACCTCGATCCAATCATTTGATGTCGATCCACCGTTGAGCACTTTGACCCAAAGCTTTACACCTGCAAGAAGTTCTCAACAAACAAGCGATGCAAGTATATAGTGACAGTGTATAAAATGAGTTAGCACATCAGATAACACAATCCATTAATAAACATTACAAACATGCCCATGGATAATAATCATATATTTGCAAGATATCGATAGGACGGGAAAGGAGTATTTCTATTAATAATTGATCAACAAAAGTATCAACATTACAGACTTCTGTGTCGACACGGTTCGAAACCAAGAAACCAAGTTCCTTCCAACTGGGTCTCCACCACTTCAATCCTCCACCAAAGGCAAACTCATAGCAAAGAGATAATGAGATCCTCTTGACAATAAGGGAAGAGCTTGGGGGCTGAACATTGTGTTCAGACTTGAGGAACAAAGGGATGCAGACTCAATATGAAGTAATTTCTCCAGAGTAACTTTGCTCTCAAAGTTGAATGCTTTCTCTCTCTTTTTCCATAGCTCGAATTTGTGCTCTTATAGCCTCCAAAATGCAACCGAAGGGCCGAGTCAGAACGTTTCTAGTATATGGAAGGCCAAAGATCAGAGATCATTTGTTGTGACATGGAAACCCGACCTCATTTTGTATTTTCTGGCACAAATCTCGATATACGCGAGCTGTAGTGGAGCAGCAAGCGTATACGCATCTTGCAAAGCAGTTAGGAAGCGTATATGTGGAAAAATATATAATTTTGGCTCTAGATTTATCAAAAAGGGGGCTGATAAGTCTACATAGGGAAATGGAAAAAGGCCCTCTATGCAAGATAGCAATGGTGAGGCAAATCTTTCTATAACAGTTCAAACTCTTCAGGGTTAGATTGATCTAACTGTTGAAGTTTCTCCAACTCTTCAAAAGTGCACATAACTGTATTTTCAAGATGGTCAAGAACATCCACAGGAACTTTAATATGCATATAATTTCTTGGTTGCATACAAATCTCTTCTATTGCAACTGTAACATCAGGATTATGTAATTTTTCTTTAGTGACCACTGGGGTATGCCTCAATTCCTTGATGAGTTTGTCTTCCTCATTGTTGACTGATATCTGCATCAAATCCTGTATTTCATTCTGATTAGAAATCTTTTTCTCTATATTATGTTCTTCAATCTGATTGCAATTCTCCTTTTCTTTATCTTGTTCCTTATCTTGATAAGCATTATTTTCTTCCGAGTTTTGTTCTTTATTCTGACAGGAATCCTCTTTACCTGAGTCTTGTTCCTCACTTTGGTAGGATTTCTCTTCTTCTCGTGTTTCATTCCGATAACAATTTTGTAGTTGGAGCCATAATTCTTTAGCAGATTTGTAGTGTCTCATCTTTTCTTTGACTTGGTATGACAATCCATCTTGGATTGCTTTTAAGGCTAATGAAATGTTTCTCCTTGCCTCCTTTGCAACTTTGGTTTTTCTCTTTGAAGTAGATAAGTGCCAGGGATTACTTACTACTGAATCCCAAACTACATATCCTCTTGACTTCATATATCTTTTCATATTTTCCCTCCATGAAGAATAATTTGTTCCATCAAATAAGGGAGCTTCATTTGTGGAGATAACGATTTGGCCACCCATTTCTTCTGAATCTACCTTCAGTGTTTAAATTGTGTTGAAGGAACCTTGCTTTGATACCAATTGTTGAAATGGACACTTGACACTGAGAGGGGGGGGTGAATCAGTGTCACAAAACTTTGGACAATTTTCCACTTTTCATAAATTAATTGAACAACATATATTTATTTCATATTCTCAACCAATATATAAAAGAATAAATATTTTATTTATTTATTTAACTTAAATGAATACATAAGATCAATATTTGAATATCTTCATCTTCAAGCAACTAGGAGAGACCCAACTCTATGTTACAAGACACAACTTGTAGTTCTCAAATCCAGCTGAGAAATGAGGAATCCAACCCTCATAACAAGTCCCAACTTGTTGATCTTAGATCCAACTGAGATGTGAGGAATCCAATCCTCATACAAGACCCAACTTGTAAACATGCACCAACCTGATAGAATGAACCTTTAGTCAATCCATTATATAAATATATATACTTCAACAAATTCAACTACGCTTCTTCTCACCATTCTTTCTTGTTTATATAGTCTTCCAACTGGTGTGAATTTGAATCATTGTGTCTTTTGATATTTGAACCATTGTACCTTTTCATTTAAATGATAATGTTAATCTTTAAATAATATCATTTTTCCTTTTATCCTTTACTCATAATGCTCATGAATTAACTCTCTTTTAATGATACCTATGTGTCAGTTCTTTTGTCTTCATGAGTTGATCACATACATGGATCGACTCATTATATCGTACTCATGCTTCTATTGTGTTTTCAGTTCACCAATATATCATATTTGATCTTTTATCAATTCTCTGTATTGTTCTAGTGTTAACTCTCTGTCGAATTAAATCTGTATGAGGCTTTTCCTTCAAACCATTTACATATGACCATATGCACAAAACCACGGGCTCATTGATTTAAGTGTTGCCTCTTCTTTTACCCTTATTTCTCTATTCCATAAGACCACAGGTGGTGACCAGACGCTAGGCTAAATAAGTTCTTGATCACTTGTCAAGATCTACGGTCACATTTTAATTGCACGATGAGATGGACGACTGTTGTTAATTCGGGACTTCATCCTTCACGATTTCTAGCCTCTTTACAAATCTCCCGAATAAAATATGTGTGTCCATAATCTTCAATGGATGAGAACGCTCTCCGAAGTAGATCAACAATTAGCGTCACTTCATGGTTTACGCTTACTCTATTCTTCCACTGTACTTGATCAATGGTCGATAATGCTCCCGAATTATATCAACGGTTAGCGTTAACTTCGGCCTTCGACACTTCGGGTGATTTGTCCTTCACAATCCTTCAATCTTCCGGAGTTCATTTCGTCGAAGTAGACCGAACGGTTGGATGTTATTTGCACGATGAATGGTTCTCATTCATTTCATAATTTCGGGACTTCGGGTATTTGCTGGTGGTGAAACTCCTGAAGTACAAACTCTCAGAGTGACGTAACTTGTTGATGTGGCACTGACTGAGTGTCTTCCACATGTCACTTAGATTCATGACTCACACATACCTGAAATGTCAACTTCACTTTGACACTTGTCTTCATATGATTACGCCATGTGTCCTTGATGACGTAGATCTCCTCATGTGGCACATGTTCTTCTCCTAGATCTAACAGCTGTCCTAACTCCCAAAATGTATCTCAGATCGACGGCCGAGAGCGACTTCAGAACTTCGGCCTTCGGGTGAACTCATATGTTCTGAATCCTTTTTCATCGAAGTTGACTATTATTCTGATCCAATGACCATCATGTATTGTCTAGATCTGATGGTCCTCATTTAACCCAAAAAATATTAACTCAATCCAATGACTATCGAGAATTCAGGTATTCGGGATCTCAAGCCTTTTGCTTTGCTTATTCTATCCTTCTACTTTCCTTGATCCAAAGGTCGAGATATTTCCCGAAGTGTTCCTTAGATCAGACGAATTGTGTCCACTTCGGGACACTTTGTGGCTTACCCTATCCTTCCACTAAACTTGATCTAATGGTTGGGATACTTCCCAAAGTGTTCCTCAGATCGAACGACTCATGTCCACTTCGGGACTTCGACCTTTCTTACTTCTCATTTTACCCGAAGTGAGATTACCCAAAGTGTAACCTCCTCACAACTTTTAACCCAAAATGAATGTTGTTCGTTGATCATGATCTTAGATCGACGACTCGGTCTGTCTGCGATGTTGCTTTGCCTTGGTTTAAATCCAACGAATCTTATTTTTCCCATAAAGTTACTTACGATCGGATGGCTCACGTTTACTTCAGAACTTCGGCTTTGGCTAAAATTCCTTCATGCACATTTCCTTCGTAAGATTTTACTCAAAGTGGTCAATGCTGGGCTGACCATGTGTATGTCACTTCCATGATATATGGTCCATGAATTACTCTGTTCTTTCACTGAACTTGATCCAATGGTTGAGAATGCTCTCGTAGCAGATCAACGATCAGGGATGATTGTGGGGTCCTCACTAGCATGACGTTTAAAACTATTGTCAATTTCCACAATGGAAATTGCTCGTTTGGTAGTGGAACTGATGCCAACTGTAGATCTATTGGTGGGTGATGATCGATGGTCTAGACTAATTGTGGGATTGGAATTAACGCATTGTTTAATTCTCCCTTTGCGCTTCACAATCAATCCATTCCCTTGATCTGGCACTTGCATATCCAACGGCCATGACTTGATCTGGTCATTGACCAGTCCTCCAACGATCCTTCTCTTGTAATATGACGATCTAGACTAATTGCGGGATTGAAATTATCGCGTTGTTTAACTGTCCCTTCATTCTCTGTAATCAATCCCCACCCTTGATTTGGCGCTTGCGTATCCAACGGTCACGACTTGATCTGATCATGTGTCTGCAATGCACTTTTCCTTCTGAGCTTTGATCTCTGCATACTGCCTGACATTTTCATTCTTTGCATACTGTTTGACATTTTCATTCTCTGCTAACTGTTATACTATTGACATCAATGACAGTTTCATCAATGAAAACTTATCATCACATCACAATGACATCGACTGTTAACATTAATGACAACATATCAATGACAATATGTCTAACATGACTGATCAAGGGGGCTTTGCTGAGTGCTTCTTTTAACGAGTAAAAAACGGTTTAGGCATGTTGATCCCAATGGAAGGGAATATCGCATCGTAATAAATGCAAGAAGCCATTGGCACGTATAGCGTAATCGGGGACAAAGCGGTGTGGGAAGTTGACTTTGCCTTGAAGGATTTGTAACTGTCACAAATTATTTGGAGGGGTGATCTCGTTAATGGATTGGACCTTGATGGGCTCCACTATGATTCCTTTGTTGGAAATGATAAAACCAAGTAGAAGTCCTGTGATTGCATAGAACATACATTTTAGGGGGTTCAATCGGATATTATATTGGTGACAATCTTGAAATACAAGTCGTAAATGTTCCATATGCTCAGACATTTTCTTAGACCGAGTAGTGATATCATCTAAGTAGGCTAGAATGATATGGGTGAGATAGTGGAAAGCATATGTCATGGCCAGCTGGAAAGTAGCACTAGCATTTTTAAGGCCGAATGGCATAACGCAATAGGTGAAGGTGCCCCATGGGGTGGTAAATGCAGTTTTGTATTGGTCTGCGTGGCAAATTTGGATTTGATTGTAGCTGAAGAAGCCATCCATTAATGAGAGGAATTTGTGTCCTATGCAAGCGTCGATAACTTGATCGTTAAGGGAGTGGGAAAATTGTCCTCGGGACATGCTTGGTTGAGATTGCAGAAATTGGTGCATACGCGGATGGTTCCTTGTTTCTTGTTGACTGGAACAGGATTGGAAACCCATGATGTATATGCTATGGGATATATGAATCCGATGGATCATAATTTATCAATCTTGGCTTTGATAGCCACGGCTTTTGAAGGACGAAGTAGTCTTTTCTTTTGGCGAATGTGGGTAACATTCGACTATGTGTTAATGCAATGTTCAAGAATGGTAGGGTCTAATCCAGGCATTTCCATGTATGACCAATCGAATACATCTCGGAATTCCTAAAAGAGGGTTTTGTAAGTAGTGATCTCCTCAGGGATGCATGCAACGCTGGGAGTAATTTCTTCAATGATGCTCGATTTAACTGAAATGTCAATTTTGATGGTAGGGGAGATGTTGCCCATGTTCCCTTCTTCAAAGGCATCAGGTGCGGGGATTGGATTATTGACCAAATCAACATGTCCTAGGGGGATGAAATATTTAGTGTCAATCAAACAAACCTGAGGGTTTAGGCGAGGTTGAAATGATTCTTGAGATATGAAGAAAGAACAATGATGCATTTCATCCCATGGGTAGTCAGGTGTTGTCATAGCCTCGATGATATCTTCATCGAAGTGGAAGATGTGTGAGAAAAATGGGTCCTCAGAGGTTTGAACCAATGGGAGAAATGTGCTAGCACCCAATGTTTGAGGTACATTGGGGATGATGTCATTGTCTATGGAAGGGGGGCCAAACATAGATGGGGTAGTCTCAGTATCCCCTAGTGTGATGGATGGGGATGATTATTCTTTTATACATGAAATACACCATATGTCCAAACAACTCTTTGGATTGTGAATGATGGGGGGAGGTAAAATGTCAGGAAAAGGACTTACTAATGAATTGGGTGGATTTGATGGTAAATCTTCTGACAATTTTGGAATGGGTATGGCCAGAGGGGCAAAGGAAAAAGGTTGGGTTGTGGCGGGGGTACGATGTGATGTCTGGAAGGGGGATTTTCTAAGGCCTAGTCTAATGGAGGTTGGGACTGTGGTGCAATGGTTGGGAGGGAAGTCCTATGGCAATCTAGACCTTCAATAATGAGTGGGAACCTATACATGTAATGTTCCATATGGTAACATAACGCACAGGAGCGTCGAAGGCATTTATTTACTGACGTAGAAACGTAGTAAATGGCTTGTGTGCTACTAGAAGTGTGGTTATCTTGAGAGGGATTTGGCAGTGGTGTTTGTCTCACTTCTCTTAGAGTCTCCAAGACGTAGGGATAGTGGGTCAATGATGTGGGACTAGACTTAATATTTACATTTACATTCAAGGAAAACATCACTTGAGATTCAAGACTAGGTGTTAAAAGAAATTCATATGTACAATATCTACATTGTGAATAAATAAAATGCATACATAATATAAAGGACTGATATATCCATCACAACATTCATCAGAACATTTAACAATACCACAAATAGAGAGAACAAGAAATGGACTGCAAATAAAAGAGAGATTTAAATTATATTTCAATAAAATACCTAAAATATTATGATAGATAGAACATTTGTTAACTCAAGATTTTGGTCGAAGTCTTTGAGAATACAACAATGTAATATCCCAAGTAGCTCTCTCGGAGTCTCAAAATTAGTAATGAGTCTTTAAATACAAAGTAAATGTCATTAAAGAAAGTAAAATGCGTTCGCCCTTCAAAGAGGATTGGGATTGGCTCACGTGGACCATAAAATGAAAAGAGTTGGAAGATAAGAAAATGACAACCAAGAATCAACCTAAATCCCACATAAAACTGAGTAGAAAAAGGAAAAGTGATAAATGATTGTAGCGGAAATGGACAAGAGAAAAATTGAATAATAGAGTTTATGTTCGACTCACTATGATGGAGAAATATCGTATCTTCACTTGCTTGCAGCTGGCTCCTTTATAGACATCTCTTGTGGTTGACGTGGCATAACTGCTCTAATTGTTTCTTGATTTTCTGGTTCAGTAATTTTAATTAATGATTTTTTCAGCCATTCCTCAATGTACTCTCTCAAAGGTGTCACGGTGATTTCATGTTTGGTTTTAATATCAAACAACTATATTTTGAATTTCCTCAAGTCCAGTTTTGATTGATGCAATGTGTCGTCCACTTCATTATTTATGTTTATATACCGAACCAACCATCTTTCAATTTCATCCTCGGAAAATTCTATGGTTTCGGTAAATTCATTAACCCAAGCAACTTTTAATGCTTTAAGTTGTCCCATTAAATATTCTTTGGTTAAGATCATGGTATCCATCAATAAATTGGGACCATCTAATTCCTTGGTAAGACCCACAAGCTTAAAAAATAAATCACTCTTTTTATTCCTTAGGGCCTCAGTTTCATTTATCATTTCTCTTAATTCTTTAATTCTCCTTAACCAACATGCATTAATTTTCTTCATACAATAAAGTGAAGGAAGTTTTTGTTCCTTTCTCCGAGCTTCATTTAAATTGAAAACTTTAGCTGAACAACTTCCTTAAAAAATCCTTCATTATTCTCCAAATCTTTCTGCAGATGTTCTTTGAAATTCTCTATTCTGGAGGAAAAGCTAGCAATATTTTGGGAAAGCTCCCAAATTTCTTGAATTATATCAACCTGTTTTTGTATGGCATCACCAACATATTTTCTTATAGCCTGCAATAAAATTGGCAAGCCTTTGCATTTTGTATTGCTTTCGGGGATCTCCTCCAATTCAAGTATAGGTTGCATATAACTTAAAATTTCTGAGAACAATGGTGTTGGTATCAAAATAACTTCTAATTCTTTTACTCTTTTCTTTAGTTCCAAGTTCTCTTTCTCCGTTTCATCAATTGACTATTTTAATGCATCTCCAGTAGCTTCTTGAAAATATTCAATTTTAGATGGTGCTACTCCGTCCAAGTCAATAGAATATTTCCATTGTTCAGATGACTTTTTATTCTTTGTCTAACTTCCAGAGTCAGCCGATGATGCAACAATTAATGCAATTTTCTTTTGCTGGTCAAGGCCATGGTTTCTACCAAAACCCTGGCCAACAGTCCAAATTTTCCTAGCAACCTGGTGCCATTCAAAATATAGGTCCCTCTTTTCATGTAAATACTCTGCAACCCAAACTACTCTTTTTGGCAACCCTGCATTTTCCAGACTTGTCAAGATTGTTAAATGACCCGATTTGTCATGATCCACATTAGGCCCCCATGCCAACTAAGTTACCTTCTAACATCCTGAAATTTGAGGGCAAGCCTGGCGAAGATCCGAGTGATCATGTGACTACTTTTCACTTGTGGTGCTCATTGAACTCGTTGAAAGACGACTCCGTTCAGTTGTGCCTTTTTCAACGCACTCTTATAGGGGGTGCAACAAAGTGGTATGTCGAGCTCGACAACTCGAAGTACTCTTACTTTAATGACCTGGCTATGGTTTTCTTGAACCATTTCCAGTTGCTAGTGAGATACGATGCCGACACTGAGTTGCTGGCCAACTTCGATAAGACTAATGCTGACCATATCTCAGATCATATCTGTGAATGCCGACGTCGAAAGAGATTGATTAAGGTCAAGGTACCTCCTACGTTCTTGCTTGAGTGGTTCTTGAAGTCTTTGGTTACTTGTGTATCCAAAGATGTAGCAACGTCTGAGGTGTTTTCTGAGGAAGAGGCTATTATGAGAGCCCAACAACTAGAACTGATTTACTCTCAGTCTAGCATGCTTTACGAGATCTTACCCGATGCACCATGGTCAACTCTCGATAAGGCCAAACAAAATTCTGGGCCCCATGCTGACGACATAGTGGGCTCAACACAAATCAAGTCCATAGATATGTTGTTTAATCAATTGCAGCAATTATCGATTCAACAGACTATGGCCATCCAGACTCCTAGTTCGGCTGCCCCTGTAACCCAGACATTGGATGTACACAGTGTGCAATCAACAACTCCCAAATCCAACCAGTATACCAAGGCAAAGAAGAAACAAAAAAACAAGAAGGGTAAAAGGGATAAAAAGGCTGCTAACAATGCTGGTGAGGGAAAAACTGAGAAGATGAAGGTGAAGTTTCCATGTAAGTTTTGTGCATGGAAGACCACTTAACTCACCTATTCACTCGACTTGCAGAAGCCCATAAGCTACTAGCACAACAACAACCTAATGTGTTAACAAACCCTTTTCCACAAGGACAAAATATGGCTCAGGCTTCTACATCCACAAGCGCGCTTGGGGGCAGTCAGGGACCCCCCGCGCCTAATTATAACAACCCGGTTGTGAACATTTACACGATGAATGCTGATGTTAATTTATCAACCAGGACTCGTGACTACGTAATGCCGAAATCTGTTGAGAAGGGCAAAGAGGCCTCCAACCCATTGAATCCTCTTCAAATTGAGAAGATAGTGGGAGAGGCAATGACTCACATCCCTAAAGGTGTGTTTAAGAAGGCTTCCCATAACCAAAATGCGAGGGCTGCTCAAAATTACTCTGTAGTGGAGGATTTGGCACAGACCCCTTGTGCAATGTCTACTCTGGAGGTTCTCCGGAGTTGCCCCTCATGAAGAAAATCTTTGTTGTTTTCCTTGGGAGCAGCAGAGCCCAATAACTCAGGGATGATCATTTTCGATACGACTGACCTTAAACCTCATCTTCCTCACCATGTCACTTTTTAGATAGTAGTGGAATACACCATGAAATCATTGACACTGAACATTTTCCGTACGGTGGTTGATGAGGGTGCCTCAACCTGCATGATGTCATTGGCATGTTGGAGGGCCATTAGCCAGCGTGAGTTGTGTTTGTCACCTACGTTGCTCACAGCTTTTGATGGTCGATCGTTCAGACCACACGGTATAATTGCTTCTTTTTCGATGCAGTTGGACTAGTTGATGTACCTCTCGACTACAATCTCTTGTTATGATAGAGCTGGACTTACGCAATGCATGCTGTTGTAGCCACCATTTTTTGAGTTCTATGCTTTCCTCATGAAGGCCAGATTATAACCATAGACCGGTTGTCCTTCTCTCATCCTGACCCTTCATCGCAGGCTTCCACGATCTAGATGATTGATAACCTGCAACTAGGCACTGTCAACTTAGGTGCTAGATTGTTTCCGTCGTTGATGGGAACTTTCGATTGTCCACCGCCTTCCAATGATGTAAGGTTTATTTCAGCTGTCCCTGAGCAGTTGAAGGCTGCAATTTTTCAAGTGTCGTCTTTTAAAATGAGCTACTTTCACGACCCATGGACTTTACCTTCCCCATCGACTTCGATGGAAGGGATATGGCACCTTGGCATGGCCATGCCCTTATCTGCTGCTGAGGTTGCATACAATGTTGTCTAGCAAGCCTCGACCAACCCCAATCCGAGTCCCCCACAATAGCTAGATCCAGTTCTTGAGCCTATTTTGGCTCATGACTCTCTTGTCGCTCAGGACCATTTAGACTCAGTCTTTCCCTCTAATGAGGCGATTCTGGAAGCAATGACTGGTCCCGACAAACCTTGGGATGATCTGCACCATAGATCTTATTTTCTTCTTGAGATTAGGAGAATAGAGGCAAGAGAGTTTTCTATGACCACGAATAGTGATAACCCTTGTCCCATTAATCCTATGGCTATGCACATAGTATATGCCGAGGGAAACATGGCAAGTATTGCTACGTCGATGCCTCTCGATATCTCCAAAATCCATGGCATCGTGGAGAATGTCTTCGTCAGAGCAAATTACTCCCTCGAAGAGATTCACATTTGCATCGAGTTGTTTAAGGAGTTCCGTGACGTTTTTTCCTGGTCTTACGAGGAGATTCCAGGCATCGATCCACGAATTGTCAAACATGAGATCATGACTTATCTTGATGTCAAACTAGTCCGATAGAAGCTTCGCCTTGTCAATCCTCAAAAAGTAGCAGTGATAAAGGCTGAAGTAGAGAAACTTCTCAAAGATGGTTTCATCTACCCCATACAATTGACAGAATGGGTATCAAACCTGATTCCTGTCAACAAGAAACATGGCATGAGTCACGTTTGTATGGATTTCCGTGATTTGAATAAAGCTTGCCCGAAAGACAATTTTCCAACCTCGTTTATTGATCAGATTATCGATGAGTGTGCGGGTTTCAAAGTGTTATCTATCATGGACGATTTTTTGGGATATAATCAAATTCAAATCAAACCCGAGTACTAACATAAAATGAATTTGATTTGTCCTTGGGGTACCTTCGCATATCAAAAAATTCCTTTTGGCCTGAAGAATGTTGGAGCTACCTTTCAGCGGTCCATGTCGATCGCATTTCATGACCTTAAACACATAGTTGAGGCATACCTGGATGATATAGCATCACATTCTCGCAAGAGATCCGATCATCCCACCCATTTACGATTTATATTTGAATGGTGTCGCTACTATCAGATTTGCTTGAATCCAAAAAAATGCAGTTTTTATGTGACATCGGGTTTTTTATTAGGTTTCATCGTGTCGACAAAAGGGATCATGTTCGATCTTCTTAAGGTTGAGGTGATAGTTCAATTACCTCCCCCGCGCACAATACCCCAGTTTCAGAGCTTACATGGGAAAGTGAATTTTCTACGGCGTTTTGTTGCTAATTATGTTGAGATCACTAAAGGGTTCATGTGTCTTTTAAAAAAATGGGTCCCATTCTGTTGGGATGAAGCCACTCAACGCTCCTTTGAAGCGTTGAAACATGCCCTGACGTCTGCCCCTTTGTTCGCACCTCTTGATTATAACAAAGATTTCTTGTTGTATTTGGCTGCTGCAGAGTCGACCATCGACACGGTCTTGGTTCAGGAGGATGATACGCTCGAGGAGCACATTATCTATTACCTTAGCCGAGGCCTAGTTGGACCATAACTCAACTACTATCATGTGGAGAAACTTGCTTTGGAAGCTGTTCACACTATCCAACGATTCCGTCATTATGTCCTACTTTGCAAGACCACTGTCATTGCCATAATCAATCCCTTTCAATGTGTGTTGATGCGACGTGTCATCGGTGAAAAAATCAGTTGGTGGATCGTTATCCTCCAAGAGTTCGACGTGGATTTAATTTCGAAGAAATCTAAAAAGTCCTTCGTCTTCACCGATATTTCACCCAAAGAGTCACCAATTAACAAAGATCTTTTTATGATTGCATCTTTGGACCCTTGGTATGGAGAAATACTTGTGTATAT
This sequence comes from Picea mariana, assembly GCA_032191745.1. Classification (NCBI taxonomy): domain Eukaryota; kingdom Viridiplantae; phylum Streptophyta; class Pinopsida; order Pinales; family Pinaceae; genus Picea; species Picea mariana. The sequence continues at coordinate 159,984 of JASDQU010103381.1, read as the reverse complement.
TCAGACTTTGAAGTGCCCCGCTTCTTCTTCTCACAATGAGCGTCGATGAATACGACACCAAGCACAAAACTATCTCATCATCGATGACACTTTGTATCGTCGAGGTGTAGATTGCATTCTTCGATGATGTCTTACCCACGAAGAAGCAGAGCTCGTTTTGAATGACTGTCACACTAGAGCATGTGGTGGTTATTTGTCTGGGTTGGAAACAACCCAAAAGATTCTTTGCGTAGGATACTGCTGGCTCTCATTAATCAAAGATTGTGTTGAGGCAGTCAAGAAGTGTCACCCATGCCGGATCTTCTACTGGAAGATGCGGGCACACCCTGCACCTATGTTTCCAATCATTGTTGTCGGTCCCTTCACCAAGTGGGGGATTGATTTCACTACATCTCACCCAGCTTCTGCCAGGGGGCATCGCTATATCATCATAGCAAAAGACTACTTCAATAAGTGGGTCAAAGCTATGCCGACATTTAACAATGATGGGGAAATCACTGCCCTTTTCATTTTCAATCAGATAGTAGCAAGATTCGGTATCCCAAAGGAGATTGTCACTGACCATGGAATTCAATTCCATAATAAAATGATGACTCGATTAACATCAAAGCTTGGGTTTAAATAGGAGCATTCATCACCTTATTACCCGCAAGTGAATAGTCAGGTAGAAGTTGTGAATAAGTCTCTCGAGACTATTCTTCAGCGGATGATCAATTCGGCCAAGTCAAATTGGCATTTGATGTTATATTTGGCGTTATGGGCCTATCGAATTTCTGTCAAGACTACTACTGGTTTTTCACCTTTTCAACTCGTCTACGGATTGGAGGAAGTCTCACCTATTGAGTGTCAAATCCCTTCTTTTAAGTTGGCAGTGGAACTACTATCTGACACTATACCGCTTGAGGAGTGTCTTCTATATCTTGAGCAACTCGATGAGCAACATTATGATGCAGCCTTGGCTAACGAGGCTCATAAGAAATGAGTCAAGTGTCAATATGATCGATCCATTTGCCCTCATATTTTCTCTGAAGGTGATCTTGTCCTGGTCTACGACCAAGACAAAGATCCCCTGGGGGTAGGAAAGTTCAAACCCATGTGGTTTAGACCTTTCATTGTGAAAGAGGTCTTAGAGAAGGGTGCTTACCGTCTGGTTGATTTTGAGGGAAATGCCTTAGAGGAGCCTAGAAATGGGCTCTACCTTAAGAAGTAATACTCTTAGGATGGTCACTTGGGTGGCTTCTTATATATACGTATAGTCTTTTATACATTTTTTGACTTCTTCGTTTTATGGACGTGTAGTTATTTATGTCTTCTTTTTCACTATGGCAGATGTCAAGTGAATCAGAGATTTACTTTGGATTTGTGGATGACGCTAGCCGACACACTCGAAGGATTGCTTCCGTAGCTTGGGTTATTTTCACACCTGGAGGCCAGTTTCTATCTTCCAGAGGTGTTTGTCGCGATGCAATCAATACTGTTTCCGTGTATAGTGCAGTGATAGAATTACTGCGTGATGCTTTGTCACATGGTATTTCTCACCTCCGGGTTTATTTATATGCTCAACTGGTTGTGTCCCAGTTAAATGGGGTTTACCACATTTATGATCCCACTCTTCACCGACGATTCCTTACGGTACATCTCTTAGAACGAGCTTTTGATTATATTACTTATATTCATGTTCCTAGGAGATTTGATCATTTAATTGATAATCTAGCTAATCAAGTTTTAGATTGGCATGTTGCTTACATGTAAAAGTAAAACTCACACATACACATGTAAATACATTTCTAAAAAAATGGTATCCATAGAACAAGAAATATGTATATGTGTGTGTGTGTGTGTGTGTGTGTGTGTGTCCAAAAATGGTGTCATGAGTACAAAGTGGGCATGAAAGCCTAAAAAGTAATTGATATACATCGTTGGGCTTAAAGCCCTCAAAATAAATAGTACAAAAAGTGCCCTTGGCACATAAGTAGACCGACGCTATCTAAGGTCTAGGCCTGTTGGCCCTACTGCTGTAGTGGACAACGATGTTTGCAAGACTCCAAAATAATTGGACTCGAGTCTGAGGCACCCCTAATACATGTGGCTGCATAGCTGGGGGGAGATCCTCGATCTCGGCCATAGGAACTACATGAGAGAGAGTAGTAAGGTTCCTCTCTACTCGTTATAGGAATCTATCAGCCTCTCCAGCTGGAGGTCCTTCTGCAGCTACCAGTCCTCTTGTTGTTGTTGGTCCTGCCTCTAGTCGAGGACGACGCCTAGTCCTGGCGAAGTCTGTCAGTCGAACATGTCCCACATATGTACATAACATATTTGTAAGTTAGTACTCTGGTGCACACATAAAAAAGGATGTATATAAAAATTGAAAATTTAATAACTTAAAAAAATATTTGTTACCTATCTCGCTGCGCTCCTTGCCAGGGGGCATGAGCATGTCAGGATATCTAAGGAATCTAATCCCTGCATAGGGATAGTCCTCTATGAATGGGATCTGACATGCCCACTAGTCAAACAATTTGTTGTTGAAGGCCTCTTGGGTGCTTCCTCCACCTTGTCTAGGCAGTGAGACCGCCCACCTACACAATGCTAGGAAGGAGGCAATATGCCCCCATACTGTCTCTCTCAGATTGATACTGGGCACCGTCTCAAAGAAAAAAGAGCATAAAACGGTACCAAACCTGAATTTCTTGTTGGTACACCTATGACACTCTGTGAGCTATCTCTTCATTCATACTTGCATGGTAGTAATCCAGTCAAAGATCGTCGCCTCTAAACACTAAACTGCACAGTGCATTTGTGCGTGAGAGGCCTGATGGAGTGTTGCGGATCTAGTAATCCACCCAATCATGAGTAAAATAACTCGCAGGGAGAGGTTGGTAATCTTCTGAATTGGCACCTGAGAACATACTTTCTCGGTACCAGCCTCACAATGCATCACGATGTAATCCTCTATGTTGTACGACCCTGGAGGAAAAGTCCTCAAGTTAACTGGTTCCCCTCTCCTAGAGAGGCTGGTCAAGAAGTAGATGTCCTCCATCATTGGGGTCAATGATTGACCCTCTAACATGAACGCCTCTGTGTCAAGATTCCAATACTCTACCAAGGCATTAAGGAAACTTGGTTGTGCCCTCATGAACGAACACTGAAATAATTTCCATAAGCCACACTATTTGAGCATAATGACAGCCACAGGGTCCTCCTCGACCAAGATGTCCAACTCCTCTCTAGTGCACATACATCTTATCACACATGAAAGGTGGAGATGGATTAATACTTGTGTTTTCTCTTTTCAATACAAAAGGAGGTGTACGCGGTTGTAATTTATACAATCGTGTATGTACTCAATCTTTCTATTACTTTGACCGAGTACATACGCGAGCTAGCCTTGGATAGCCCGCGTACACGCATATGTGACCCTTTTACAAGGGCACGCGCCTCCCAAACTAAAAATTAAATACAAATAAGTGAATTAAAATGCAAGAGGGGGTGATTTGTACTTACTTGGTCCAAGTGGGAGGGTTTTTCGTCCACCATAGCTCCGATAATTCACGATTTTGATAAAAGGGGATTTTTGACTTTTTGTTAATTTCCAAATTGCAATGGTAAAAATGAGTTGCCCGTCTCTATTTATAGACTTTTTTGGCCCCTTTTGCCCTAATTTGGTCCCCTTTTTCACTTTTCATGGCTTGGTGGATACTTGAGTTCTCTTTTGAGTTATCTTTTGGTAGTTTTGGTGGACTTCTCCTTTCAGTTTGGTGATTTTTTAAGATGGGTTACATTTATATCGTCCAATGGTAAAAGTCATTTTTTTCAACTTTTGCATATAGGTTAGGTTGTCACTCCAACTTTTTGGAAAATGTTTAATTTTTCGCTTTGCCGTAGGATCGATCCCACCAAGGTACGACGCAGAACCTTCTAAGATGCTTTAGAAGTGTTGTAATTAGGTGGTAGAGACTACCTCTACATGGATTCCCTAGGTAGATCCTTCGTTTCATTTTGGCGTCCGTGTTGTGAGTTTTGACTCTAGGCTTGGGAGGCCTTGTTAGTCCCGCCATGATTACATATTGAAGCCTCATTCTTCTTGCTAATCATCATCCTTGGCCTTACTCAAGGGACTCCCTAATGAGTACACTTTGTTGTATTTCAAGCTCACTTTAAATTTTGAAAGAAACATCCAACGAAATTGTATTTATTCTTTTCGATCTTGTCTGGATTACTTGAGAAAAGTAGCCCCCCTGGAGTCTTCTTTAAGCCCTTTTTAGACTCTCTAAAAATGAAAATATTTCCAAATGATCTTGTTTCTCTTCACGCTCGCCAAACTCAAATTTTAAGGCACATCTTTCCGGTGGTAGTTTACCCCTTTTTTAGTTCGGATGGCTAATTTTATGAATAAAGGTATGCTATAAGAAATTCAGTTTGCTAGAAGAGTATTCTCAGGCGTAAGTTTAACCCTTTTTTGGGCTTGAGGGACTAAATTTTTGAAAAAGGAACATTCTCCTTGGTTTTGGTTTATCTCTTTTTCGGGCCTTGGAGATGACTTATGAAAAATGAACCCCCCTAGAGTCCTTAGTTAAGCTCTTTTCAGACTCCCTAAATATGAAAACATCGTCAAGTGACCTTGTTCCTTCACACTCGTTAAATTGGTCCAGAAGAACATCTACTTAGCATGAGTTTAAACCTTTTTCTAGCCAGTAGATTATTGAGGAAAAAGGTACGCCTCAGAAGATTCGTCTCGTTGGGTGAGTTCTCCTTAGTTATATTTTATACTTTTTTTGGGCTAAGGAGACTAAACTTAGAAAAAGGTTGTGAGTCCATAGTTAAGCTCTTTTTAGACTCCTTAAAATTGAAAAGATACTTGAGTGATCTTATCTTTGTCACACTCGTTAAAACGATTTTGAAAAGACATCCTTTCGGTGCAAGTTTAACCCTTTTTCGAGCCAATTGGACTAATTGCTAAAAAGGTACTCCCTAGAGTCTTATTTAATGTTTTTTCAGACTCTCTAAACATGAAAAAACCACCAAGATTACCGTCTCTGGGCTCATAAAAATTCACATGGAAGGAGTCTTGTTGTGTCATGCTTAATCGCATTGCAGGTCTCATCTTTACGTATTTGGCCTAATGTCGGCTACATGTTGCTCTCAACTGAACCTTTAAAGCATTTCTCATACACAAGCCTTGCATCACTTTTTGCCTTTGTGATCTGACACCTTGATCTGTGGAGGAATTTTCCCTGAGTGTCCTTATCCTGCACATGTCTCCTTGCCTTGAGCATCAATATGTTCCATGTGCTTGGAACTAGTTTGATTGCTTGCAACACTCATTCCTCCTTTGTAACTTTTATTCTTTTTCAAGCTCGTTAAAAAATTAAAAAAGACAAAAAAATCAAGTATTCCAAAAGGAGGGGATGGGAAATATACATTCTTTTTTCGGCAGTAAGATAGTTGCCCTTGGTTAAAGCACATCCTTTCGTTTGTTAGCCAAGCATTGAGATCTAGTATGACCTTAGGAAGTTGTTCTCGCTACATAGAGTTGTGTCGTCCTATGTTTGGTTACTCTTCCAAACATATGGAGAGTTTGTGGTGCATCCTACATCATAGAATTATGTCAATATTATGCTTCTTGAGTCTGATCATCTTTCATTCTTTTGTCCAAGGGAATATTTATCCAACTTGAGTCGGCCATTCTATAATTTGTCTCTTGAATTTCATGAGTCGACAATCCCGTGAGTCCAGTCAAGTCCAGATTCAAAATCGATGAAGTTATGTGCCTGATGATCGAGATCCTCCAGTATTTCCCCGACGACATGTTGAATACCTCAGAGTACTGAGTCTTACACTCCTATTGTACTCCTACCCGAGTTGTTGAAGATCTTGAAGCCGTTGCTTGAGCTATGAAGTCTTCATCTCGAGCCACATGCATTGATGCTTCTTGACGATGCATATTGTATTGTATTCAAATATCATTGAGTGATTTTGAGATGTAGATTCGTTGTGTGTTGCTCGTGGCTACACTTTATATAAACATTTATATGACATGGATATGTAGTCTACTTGATTGGCAGCCATGATTAGTTCATCCCGAGCATGGGTATGCCCGCCTTAGAGAGATTATTATTGTTTTGTAGATAGCGACCTCTCAAACTTTGGTCCCGGGCTCACTTGACTCCGTGCCTTCCCACTGGTAAAGATATTGTAATGTATTTCGACCATCAGTTTCTCTTCTGACCTCACACATTAGGGGGCATTTGTTATAGCCCTAAAATTCCCTACCTATGCTTACATGGCATTGTCCTTTATACTTGCACAATTTTCCAAACTAATGCCGCAGATCTCTCTTTAAAAAACCATTTTTCGAGCATGTACCCACCCTACTGTACTAATGCCTGCGTACATACGCTAGCTACATGATAGACAACCCACGTACATATGCTAGCTGCATACTAAACAACCCACGTTTATCTCCAAAAGTTGCAAAAAATAAAAGTTTCAAGGAATTCAACGAAGTTTACGGACTATCGAGGGTTTCCAAACCAATTCACCTACTATAACTCGTCCCCAAACCAAATAACTGTCCTTTTGTCATATAAAAGTAGGTATTGGGGTCCCATTCCAATATCAAGCATTAGAACAAAGAAACTTTGCCAAAATCCCTTCCCCCTCTTATTACAAATATTTTATCCCTTTTTGAGTTTTAGCCTCAATATCCCCTCTCTATCCCTTTCTCCTATACAATCCCTTCCCTTTCCCTAAAGTGGTTAGTTGATTGTGAGAGAATGATTTGGGATGATGCACTTGGAGCAACATTAAGAGGAGCCTGGACCTAGTTCATGGAGTGTTAGATTTCGAAGGTTGTAAATCTTAATCTTCATACTGAATAAAATAATTCTTTTCTTGTCCCAAATATTATGTGTTTATGCTTTTCATTTGATTTATGCATAATGGTTTATATCTAACCCTAATCTTGATGGGTAGAGACATAATATTTGTAGCATTTCTTGCCTAAGTGTTCTTGCAGGTCATATTTGGGAGGAGACCCACAACCTAGAAAGCTACAAAGGTGGACGAGGTCTACATTGAACGTTAGGACCAAAGGTACTACTTCTGACCTACTTTCCTATCTGTTTCTATTCATCCATTTAGAGTGTTTGGGGTAGTTTAAGAATAGGATTGTCTTTTAAGGGAGATCATATCTCTGCCTGTACTTTGACCCTAGTATAGTAATAGGGGGATTTTCCCTGTTAGCAATGTGGAACATAAGAAATAACATGTTTTGAAAGAATATGCATCCTGAATTGAGAAATTGCCTTTACAAGTGAAAGAGCTTGTTTTTCAACAGGTGAATAATTCAATTCATATTCATGTAATGTTTTACTCATAAAATCAATTGACAACTCTTCTTGTTTCTGGTTTTTCTGGGTGGGAATCGAAGCAATGGTTTCATATGAGGCAAATGAATACAATATGAATTCTTTATCAAAATCAAGACTCACAAGGACTGGTGCAATAGTAATGGCAAGTTTAATTTTTGTGAATTCTCTTTGAATTTCAAGTGTCCACTCAAATATTGGGTCTTTCTTCAGTAGTTTGTTAATGGGTTTAACAATAGAAGCATAGTCAGGGAAAAACCTTCTTACAAAATTAATCTTCCCAAAGAAGGACTGCACTCCCTTTTTTGAGGTTGGGGGTTTAGATCGTTTATTGCTTTGATTCTTTCAGGATCTATGTATACCCCTTCCTTACTCACAACATGGCATAAAAAATTTCATTCCATTACAAAAAATAAACATTTCTTTGGATTTAATGATATTCTATATATTCTACACTTCTCAAATATCTATTTAAGATGTGTGAGGTGTATCTCCCTTGATTTTGAGTAGACAGTTAAGTCGTCTTGATAATCAACCATGAATTTTCCTATGAAATATTTGAACGCATGAGCCATGGATCTCTAGAAGGTAGCACCTGCATTTTTTAATCTGAATGGAATTCTGATATAGGCATATGTTCCCCAAAAGGTTACAAATGTTGTTTTTAGCCTATCCTCCTATGTTACAATAACCTAATTGTATCTTGAAAACCCATCTAACATTGACATTAATGTAGATCGTGTGACTTTCTGAAGACTCATTTCCATGCTTGGTAGTGGGTAACTATCCTTTATACTAACTTTATTAAGATTTCTAAAATCAACACATAAGTGGATCTCACCAGTTTTCTCCCTAACAACTATTGGGTTTGAAATCCAATCTGAATTCTTGATGGGAGCAATTATGCATGCCTTCTCTAATTTCTCGATTTCTATTTTTACTAAAGGATTTATCTTGGGATTAATTATTCTCAATTTTTGTTTAAAGGCTTAGCATCCTCTTTCAGAGGTATGATATGTTGGAATATTGATTTATCAAATTCCTTTAAGTCATCGTAACTTCATGCAAACATATCTTGAAGTTCTTTGAAAAGTTGAGTGTACTTGTCCCTTTCTTCTTTAGTATAGCTAGTACCGAAGTTTATATACTTTGGTGATTTAGGAGTACCAATGTTTATATTATAGGTTTCTTGAAATTTTCTAACAGAAGGTTCTTCAAGTGGTTTTGAAATTTTATTTTGGTCATCTCTCGTAAAGAGGGATTCCAAACTGACATATTTCTTTGGAGTAGGTTTTTTGATTTTCTCTTGAATTTCTTCTTGCAAATTTGGACCTTGTTCTAAGTCTTATTCAATTATGGTATCGTATATGTGAAAAAATTTACCACATGTTCATCGTTCTCAAAAAATTATAAGTGTTCTTTATTATCTGGGACTGATGGTCTAAAACTAGTCTTCACATGATAAGTGCCTTCTTGTTGCAAATATTTTGTTTTAAACAACGATGCAGTGACTGCTAATGCATACTTTTTTTTATTCTTTTCTCTAGGGATAAATGATATGTTGAAAGATTTGAAATATTCCATGAGCTCCGTCATTCTTTTAACATAACATTTTAAAATTTCCTTTCTGATTTTATATTTTCCTTTGATATGATTTATAATCAATTCAGAATCACCAGTTACTACTAAGTGTTCAAATTTCATTTGAATGGCAATAATCATTCCTTGAATCAACGCTTCATATTCAACTTCATTATTATTGCATGGAAATCCAAGTCTTATGGCATGAGGATATACAATAGATTGTGAGATTTTGAAAATAATTCCAGCTCCATTTCCTGACTTAGAACATGCACCATCAAAAGACATTTTCCAGTATCCTTGAAAATAGTCTTGTCATTTTATCTGTTCTTGAGTGCATATCTGTTCTGAATCAAAGACAACATAGTTTCCCATTCCAACATCAATATAATTTCCCATCAATTCATTTCCCTTTCTTTTGAAATAAAAAGGTTTTCTTATTTCTCTAGGGACCCTTACCATTGTCCCATATTTATTCGGGAGCATCATTCAACTTCTGTCATTCATGATGTACCGCCCAATCATTGAGGAAATATGCCTTCCCAGAAACACTTCATATGCTGGAGGCAAGTCTACTACTACAATAGTGAAAACAATGGTGATATGAGGATTTGCACTTATCCATGCACAAAATATTTAATCTCTCCATAAGATGGAACTTTTCTTGAGTCAATAGCATACATGCTTTCACCAATTTCATAATGTCTAGTACATTCCATTTCAAGTGCTTGCATCACTGATAAAGGCATAGTGTTATTAGTAGCTCCACTGTCAATCAAACAATTGTGCAGAACGAATTCATGGTTCTCTATGGTAATGTAAAATGGTGGAACCTTTGGTTTAGGTTTAGTTGATGAATAGTTTTGTTGTTGCTTTGAGTTTATTACTGCAACTTACATTCTTGTATCTGAATCATCAAATATTTTCAACAAGTTATTTCTTTGTTGTGGAATCTTAATGACTTCCATAAAGGGAAAAGTGATTTTGATTTTTGAAATATCATCCATTATGTTATATGTCATTTGTTGTGGAGTCTTTGTCTGATTAGCAACAAGTCATTACTTCATTGTTTCTACTTGAATTGACTTAGTCTTTTATTTTTCTGGAACTTCTTTTGTTTTGAATTTGTTTATTTGTGCCCTTATCTGGATGACATTATCTTTCAAAATATCATTTTCATCTGGTTCATTGAAAATATAAAATGGTTCCAATTCATCAATCTATACAAATTCCAGACCATCATTTTTCATAGTGTTTGACTCCAGGTCAAGGTCTTCAAAACTTTCTTCAATAGAAATTTTGTCTAACTCAAGGGAATTTGGGTTTGAGGCTTGTGTTGCTATTGGTCTTTGTTCTTAATTCCTCCTTTCATTTATTGTGCTCTGATCTTGAGTAGGATTTCTTCTTTGTTCTTGAACAAGAACTCTGACGTCTTGGTCTTCTGAAGGAAGTGGGTTGGTATCTTGTCTTAACCTTGTCAGTTCATTTTGCATTTGCCAAATTGTCCTATTCATATGAGCTATCTCAATTTTTTGCTTGGTTTCTTGGTCTCTAGGTAGATCATTTATTACGTCTAGGATAACACCCTAAAATATTCCACCAGTTCCTTGTTTCTCAACATTCCTTGAGCCCGAATCTCTTTGTTTTTCTATGGTTACGTCAGTAATTTCTCTTTGAATTTTTTTGAGGATAATTTTAGGATCATAATTTGTTTCTATCATAATCTCTTCTATCCCAGTCGCTTTATGCATAGCTCCATCCAAATCGTTTATTTGATAATCCCTGATAGCATATTTTACATTTGTCGGCATAACGTTCTTATAAAAACCAAGTATAATTGGGTTGTTTGGTCTTTGATCTTCAGGGATTTGATTTAGCGTCTTGTGAAACCACAAATTGAAATATCGTATCCTTTCACCTTTCTTCAAATGGATTTGAGTGAACTAAGTTAATAAAGTGTGGTACGCGACCATAGGCACATACATGGTCATAAAAATAGTTTCTATATCATTGAAAGATACAATTGACCAGGCTGGAAGGGACATATACCATTCACGAGTTGGACCAATCAATGTTTGTAAAAACAATCTAACCATTACATCATCGTGTTCTACTAGATGAAATTCACACATAAATAAAAAATGTTCCATGTGTCTTTTAGGGTCCATTATTTCGTCTCTTGAAAATACTGGTAAGGGTCCTTGTGGGCGAGTGGGTAATCGATGTTGTTCATCAAAAAGGTTAAGGGAGCTATTCCTCATCCTTCTTAGTGGGATTCTATATCTTTCTTGATGTTCAAGAATTTCATTTCTTCTTTCTTCTCGATGTTCAGGAATTTCATTTCTTCTTTCTTCTCGGTTTTTAGGAACTTCATTTCTTATTTCTTATCTATCTCCCATCTCTTGAATTTCAGAATTTTCACCAACTTCAAGATTTTGAAGTTGTTTACTTTTACTTATTTTTATTGGTCCTCTATATGTCTCCAATATTTTTATCTACTTCCAACCCTTTGTCTTTGTCTTCTTGTGATTTCTCTTTCTTCTTCATGAGCTAGGGTTTCCCAACATTTTTCTAATTCTTCTCTAGTCCCGGATGTTGTTATTTCCAAATTATATAATGGATGCAATATGCTTTGTTGATTTCCAAGACCAATTTTCAAATTTGGTTGATTCGAGTTAGGTTGAGTCATAAATTATGGTCTGCACAAACCGACCTTTTACTCCCCCCAATATGGTCGAAAAAATGTTGATCTAAAAGACTATTTTACAGTCTTAAGGTCAACCTCACGAGGATATGAATCCCCTACATTTTTAGAGAGGTGGTACTCTTGTTCTTGTGATTCCAAGAAAATAAAATGAAACAAAACAAAGTCTAAGAAGGACCAGACTTAATATTTACATTTACATTCAAGGAAAACATAACCTGATATTAGGGACTAGGTGTTAAAAGAAACTCATATGTACAATATCTACAATGTGAATTGATAAGATGCATACATAATATACATGACTGATATATCCATCACAACATTCATCAGAACATTTAACAATACCACAAATAGAGAGAACAAGAAATGGACTACAAATAAAAGAGATATTTAAATTATATTTCAATAAAGTACTAAAAAGATTATGATAGATAGAACATTTGGTAACTTAATATTCTGGTCAAATTCTTTGAGAATACAACAATGTAATATCCCATGTAACTCTCTCGGAGTCTCAAAAATAATAATGAGTCTTTAAATACAAAGCAAATGTCTTTAAAGAAAGTAAAATGTGTTCACCCTTCAAAGAGGACTAGGATTGGCTCCTGCGGACCATAAAATGAAAAGAACTGGAAGATAAGAGAAGGACAACCAAGAATCAACCTAAATCCCACAAAAAATTGAGTAGAAAAAGGAAAAGTGATAAATGATTGTAGTGGAAATGGACAGAAGAAAAATTGAAGAGTAGATTTTATGTTCAACTCATTGTGATGGAGAAATATCGTATCTTCACTTGCTTGCAACTGGCTCCTTTATAGATATATGTTGTGGTTGAGGAGGCATAACTGCTCTCACTATTTCTTTATCTTTTGGTTCAGTAATTTCAATTAACGCCCTTTTCAACCATTCCTCAATGTACTCTCTCAAAGGTGCCATGATGATTTCATGTTTGATTTCAATCTCAAACAACTGTCTTTCGAATTCCCCCAGGTCTAGTTCTGATTGATGCAATGTGTTGTCCACCTCATCATTTCTGTTGATATACCAAACCAACCTTATTTCAACTTCATACTCGGAAAATTATATGGTTTCGGTAAATTCATTAGCCCGAGCAAATTTTAATGCTTTAAGTTGCCCCATTAAATATTATCTGGTTAAGATCATGGTATCATCAATAAATTGGGACCATCTAATTCTTGGTAAGACCCACAAGATTAAGAAATAAATCACTCTTTTTATTCCTTAGGGCCTCAATTTCATTTATTATTTCTCTTAATTATTTAATTCTCCTTAACCAACATGCATTAATTTGCTTCATACGATAAGGCAAAAGAATTTTTTGTTCCTTTATCTGGGATTCATTTAAACTGGAAACTTTAGTTGAAAATGTATTTACAACTTCCTTGAAAAATCCTTCATCATTCTCCAAATATTTCTGCAGATATTCTTCGAAATTCTCTATTCTAGAGGAAAATCTAGCAATATTTTGGGCAAGCTCCCAAATTTCTTGAATTATATCAACCTATTTTTGTATGGAATCACCAACTTGATGAGCCTTTGTATTGCATACTGCTTTCGGGGATTTCCTCCAATTCAAGTATAGGTTGCATAGAACTTAAAGGTTTTGGGAACAATGATGTTGGTACCAGAGCAACTTCTAATTATTTTTCTCTTTTCTTTAGTTCCAAATTCTCTTTCTCCATTTTTTCAATTGATTTTTTTAATGAATCTCCAGTAGCTCCATGAAAATATGCAATTTAGATGGTGCTACTCCGTCCAATTCAATAGAATATTTCCATCATTCAGATGACTTTTTATTCTTGGTATTGAATTTTTCTAATAGTAACTTTTTTATTTTCACAATTGTAAGTTGCGTGGTGCACATTGATAGACTCCTCTTCAAATATCTCAGGATCCCGAGTCATAATATCATTAACTATTTTTCTTGTCTCCAACAACCTTTGTGCAGACTAATCAGGTTCTTCAATGATTTAGTCAGTGTCCATAGCATGGGGACTTTCTTGGTCTCCTGGTGCATTCATTTCCATTGATGACATATTTCTTTTTCTTTTGATAGGAGTGTGTGCAACATGTGTTTTCTCAAGGCATTTCTTGGTGGGTTTTATCTCCACCGTCATTTGAGCCTCCAACTAGTGTTTTTCTAGTATCCATTCCACTAGTTCTGTTCTTCATTCTTGATGGAGTGCTTCTTTGAGACGTTTAAGGTGAGTTATGGTTTTGATTTTTTGTTTCTCTTCCATGTTGTTTGTATCCCTAATTTGTACTATTTACTTCTCCTGTATTCTATGAACTTTGGTAGGCTGCTAGTTCCTAGAGATCCAAATTATCTCTTCCACCTTCTTAGAATTATTCAATTTTGATAAAGTGTGAAACATACCCGACTAACTGCATATGTGTGGTGAATTTGCTACCTGGGTCAAAACATTTGACAAGTTTGGCTTCCTTCAAACCCATTTGTTCATGATGTTTTTCCAACTCATTTAGGTGAGTTATGTGTTTAACAATACAATCCCCAATGGTAGGGGTATAAACTATTTTTTTCCTTTTGTCATCGAATAAACGGGCCAAAGTTTTGTTTTTCCTGCATACTTCTCCAACAAATAGTTTATCTGATGTATAAAATGGTAAGAGGAAAGGTTTCTCCTTACTCCCAAATACTCTAATTACAATAAATTCTTCAGACAAATCGTAAATCCGTTTTCCAGTGAGAAAGGAAGTTGCTTCTAAGGATAGCCTTGATGTTCTCTGTCCAAATATTAACCTTTTGAATTCTGAGATCAAATTGTTTTGAATTGGGTAAAAACTGTATTGGGCCTTATGCCTGTACAAAATTGAATACCATGCATAAACTGGCTCTAACTTAAAATCCACATGTTTTTCGTGAGGCAAATCTTCAAAAAATGGCCTTAAGCAATGGTGAAAATTAGGTAAGAAGCCATATAGAATTTATGGGTCTTTTCGAGGTTATTCGACTAGAAATAGATTTCGATTGAAATGAGATAACGCCAATCGATGATATCTTTTTCATGCAGGGCATAATGCATAGCATATATGACATTTCTTGTTACAAACATAACAGATTCCAATTCGAGAATGCGGGAAAATAGCCAAGCAAATTATCTTTATGGGTATTTTAGCAAGTTCACCTCAATTCTAGAAGCACTAGGGTTGTAGGTTGGAATACTGAGAGAGGGGGTGAATCAGTATGAGCACTTTTTACCAATTTCAATCACAATATATAAACTTCAAATTTATCAACAATATATCATCTATGATTGCATTCAATATATCATGAGCATATAACCATAAGCAGTACCATTCAACAATATCACATCAGATACAGAGTACACCAAAATTCATGTGGAAACCCAAATGGGATAAAACCACATAATGCTTTCTTATATATATCAAGATTACATTCATAGGAAGCACCGACTTCCCAATTCTCCAACACCAACTAGATGGAGGCTCCAGCCCCCTATTTACAGGCTTCAACCTGAAGGGAGCTACAACTCCCTGAATTCTCTAGGTGCAAGTGCAAGGAGGCTCCAACCCGAAGGAAGCTAAAATTCCCTGTGTTCTCTAGCTCCAACTAGAAGGAAGCTATGACCCCATGATTTATAGGCTCCAACCTGAAGGAAGCTCCAACTCCCTATTTTCTCCAACACCAACTGGAAGTAGGCTACAACTGCCTTTCCTTGCCCCATCTTGCCGCCCTAAAATATAAGTGTAGACTCAACCTGTCACTACCAATGATATTATCACTGCCACTATCACTGATACATCAATCAACTAGTCACTATCACTGTCATATCAACATGTCACTGTCACTATCAAATCAACCTGTCACTGTCGCTATCACATCAACCTGTCACTCTCAATTTTTCATTGATATACCATCATCAACATGTACCATATCATGCATCAACCATGTACCAAAAACTGTACCATATCATGCATCTACCATGTACTGAAACCTCAAAAAATATTCCTCAAACCATGTACCAAAGATGTGCCAACATCCATAAACCATGTACAAAAATACGTGCCTCAAACATCTGCCAACATCCATAAACCATATACCAAGAGATGTGTCTCAAACATGTGTTATATTATTCATGATATGCCTCAATCATATGCCATAAACCATATACTATAAGATATGCCTCAAGTATGTGCCAATATCCATAAACCATATACCAAGAGATGTTCCTCAAACTTGTGCTATATCATTCATGATATGCCTCAATCATATGCCATAAACCATGTACCATAAGATATGCCTGAAGTATGTGTCAATATCACAAAGATGTGCCTCTAACAATGAACCATAAAATCCATAAACCAAGTACCAAGGATATGTCTCAAGCATGTATAAATATCACCAAGAAATGAACCTCACCATATGCAACCATGTACCAAAAGGCCTACAAGACAAATTATGAGACTAAACTTGGCATTAATGTGTTTTCAACCTCAATCCAAATACCCATTAAATAGGGAACGGGCCCCTTAACTGTCCTCAAAAACTTGTGGCAAGCAATTAATATAAAGTGGTTGGTTTCATAACCAAACCTGCACCTTAGGTAGATTGGTTAAGGCATAATGTTATATATGGCAGGTCAGGGGTTTGAGCCCCACCGACCTTCATATATTTTGGTGCTTTGGTGTTATTTAGTTGTAACTATATGTTATAAATAACATATGTAACCATATGTTATATATAACATATGTAACCACATGTTATATATAACATATGTGACCACATGTTATATATAACATATGTAACCACATGTTATATATAACATATGTATGGTTATATAACATACCTCCGTGGATATATATTCGTTGATGTGTTCATTGGACCTTCCGGAAATCAAGTGTGTGTTACATGGTATATTACATAAACCAAGGGCTAGGGTCAAGGGATTAGGCCCTCGACCATTTTTTTCGCACATTCAAATATTAATACCAATTTAAATATAATTCACGCTATACATATGTTAAGTCACAAGTGATAGCACGATGGTAATGGGGTCTTTGTTAGACCTTTGGGAGGTTATGGAGGTCGCAGGTTCGAGCTCTATCGACTCCATAATTTTAATCAACCTTAACCATTATAGGTCAATGGGAGGTCTCCACATGGCGGCCTCTCATTGGCTTATCCTTTCCACGTGTCATCATGTGACTTGTCCACCCATATTACACAGATATTGAGTCACCTGCTAACTCATATGTCCAGTCAACATACGGTCGACCCACATGGAACCTTGGGGTGTGGGAACATCATATGTATGGTTGTTCCACGTGTCGCCCTTTTACCCCTTTTACTTTTGACTTTGACATGTTTGACCAAACTTTGACTGCTCATAAATTTTGCATATGAACTCTGTTTGAGGCGAAATTCATGTTGTTGGAAAGCTATCACTGAGATATATGCATTGATCGTGTTTTTTTTAGATAATTTTGGATGGTCAAAGTTTGATAATTTATGAATCATTATGGACCTATGTGGATGTTTTGGATCCTCTTGGACCTCTATGAGATTTCTTGGATCCTCCTGGATCATTCCTCCCCATTGGAAGACTTTTGGAATACCAAAAGTTTTGATTACTCAAAAAATAAGTGAGGGTAGAGTTCCCTCACCCTTCCTATCTCCATCCATTTGGATTTACTTGGTTTTACCCCTTTAATACTAACTTGAAAATATTCCAAATCACCTCGTTGTGAAATTATGATTATTTTGTTGAGAATGACATATTCCTGTAGCTCGTCCAAATATTATGGAGAAAAATCATCAACTGTTGGAACCTGAATACTTTCATTTTCATCCATAATCATAGGAGGCTCATAAAGCTTGAAATTATCAACATTTACCACTGAATACATTTGCATGTAGGCTGGTAGATCTAAATGGACGACATTAGTACCAATCTTCTCTGAGATATTAAATGGACCATAGCGGATTGGCCTTAGATTTTTACCTTCACCTTTCATTCTATCCTTGATGATATATAACCATACTTGATCACCAACTTCAAATTGATGATCAACCCGATGTTTATCATGCCTTTCCTTGTACTTGGCTTGGATCTTCTCCAATTGTTCATGTATTGCTTGATGTACCTGTTGAATCTTTTGAATGAACCTCTTAGCTTTATCTGTATCATCCTGTCCATCTTCTTTACCCGCTTCTCCAAAAATAAATTCTGTAGGTGATTTATGCAAGTACCGCAAACATACATCAAATGGAGTTTTCTGAGTAGATGAATGCATGGCATGATTATAGGCATGTTGTATATAAGGTAAATGTTCATCCCATAACTTAGGATGCTTACTACAATATCCTCGAAGTAGATGTACCACTGTTCTATTTACCACCTCTATCTGTCCATATGTCTGTGGATGGAAAGTTTTGATCTTCTTCAACTTAGTGTCCATTAGCTCCCATAAATGAGACCAAAACTTTCCTAGAAAGTGAGAGTCTCGATCTGATATTATAGATGTAGGAAGTACAAAATGAACCCATACATTAGCAAAGAACATTTGTGTTTTCTGTTCATTCATGACTTGTTTCTTGCATGGTATTAGAATACACATCTTGATGAATCTGTCCACCACGACATATAGATAATCATGACCTGTCCTGGACATCGGAAAATGCCCTACAAAGTCCATGGAGATACTTTCCCATGGCTGAGAAGGTACTGTAAGTGGTGTATATAAGCCTAGCTTTTTGTTGCTAGACTTACTTGTGGCACACATAACACACCCTTTAATATACTTGGAATTTTTTTTATTCATTTGAGGCCAATAAAAATAACTTTTTAATTGTGCAACTGTCTTACCAACGCCGAAATGATTAGAAATGAGAGATGTATGAGCTTCTCTAATTACATTCACTCTTTAATCTCTTGGTATACATAGTTTTCCAAGATGATATAATAAACTGTCATGAGTATAATAATCTGACTGCTGATTATCGTGAGTTAATGCATCCTATATGTTGATGCTTAACATTGTAATGATGAATATTGCTCACAAATGATTGCCAAGCTCTATTATTCATTTATATTAATAATAAACTAGTAGGTGGGACCCCATTGTAGGCTTGTGGCACCATGGTGGATACGCTGCACTTATATTTTGTTTGCTATTGTGATGATACCAACACAGTCTTATATAGTTCGATGTTTCAAATTATGGTTTAAAATTTTATGATGACATAAACTAGTGGTTGATTATTGCATGGCACTGGATGGTTTTTATGACCATTCACAAATTATACTAAGGCTGCCCTATGGATGAAAGGATCATTATCAATTTTGTTTTGATATTGCGATTAAACATGGATTAATTGTCTTAATATGATCTTCATATAAAGGATGATATGGGAGCAATTTGAAACAAAAGGACTATACACAAGCCCTAATGTTATGTGTAATTGTGACAAAAGGAGGGTGCATAAAACCTTGCTACTTGACTTATGCGCTTTGTTTAATGATATATGTTGATGCATATGGGGTAACGTTATGGCGCATTGTTATTTTTAAAAGAGTTTACCAAAGGTGGCGCACTATACAAAAATATATATGGCAATGGTTTTGTGGTTGATTAAATGATTAGAGTTATGGTGAATTGGATGGTTTGTACGCTGAATTGAATGAGGCTGGGGAAGGAAGCGATGTGCATTTAATGCATGTCACTCAAACAACCCTTGAGTCTCGTCACCCTAGTCATACTTGCATTTTGTTTTTTGGCTCTGGTGGTTGTTGATGCTCCGTGATTTTTGGTTGTGAAGGGGCATACATGATAAATCTCTTCCTCGTCAGAATTTTCCAAGTATGATTCTTTACTCTTCCATTCATGATGTTTTTTATGCCCTTCAAATCAATGTTTGGCTCAATATTTCTCATGGCCTGTGTTTTTCTTAAGCTATTATTGGATATTTGAGCTGTGTAATTGGTGTTGTGCCTGTGGGTTCTTTTGGTGATTATTCTGGGCTATTGGTTTTTAAAGAAAAAAGAGAAATGGTTGTGTTCTCCTTGCTGTGAATAATCTTTGTGTAAATTTATGGATAAAATAATAGTGAAACATGCTTGGTTGGCTTGGGTTTTTGAGTCTGGTTCTCTGTGGAAATTTATTGTTATGTTGACAAGATCTAAGCTTTGTGCATGGGTGTTACAACTAGTCTCTATGTTCAAAGATTTACCACTCCATTTTTCATCTCTGTGGTTGATATCTTCGATCCTCTGGGTCGAAATGTGGACTGATTAGAAGTTTAAAGAGTTTTTTCTTTGACTTGGCATAGCCCCGAGCTATTAGCTATCATAACATTTCTCTCATTGACATTGTTGCTTGGAAAATGGCACAATTAGGTTTAACATCACCCATAAAGTTTAATGGAAGCATCATATATGTTTTGGATGGGTACAAGTTGTGTTTTGGACACTCATTTTACTGTTTCATTAAAGGGTTCACTCCTTCTCATTGTCTATTGGAGGTGGCTAACTGTCATGCTGGTAACCCTCACTATCAAGACTATTGTTACATGTTACTTATCCTGGTAAATTTTTAAAGGCACGAGTTGTCTGTGTTTTCCGAGGACATATTCTTTTGATTGAGACATCTGTTATTACTCTTTGTGCGTTGTGTTTAAACCCTAATTACGATCTTGATATCATTTCAAATCTAGTCAAGGGTAAAGAACACTGTGTGTGCTTGGTCTAGTGGGCATGAGTTGGTTCTATTTATCGATTGGGAAGTTTTAAAAGAGGTCTGTACATGCCGATATATGCGAAGTTTGGGCTCAAGAGTTTCATGTTATTTTGATTCAAATGATATTTGAATTAGTCCTTATGTTGATTATTTTTTTAATGGAGCACTGTGTATTAATGGGTTGGGGCCCGATTATGAGTATTAACGCCCAGTTTGATTGTCTTAGACAATGTTTGAATAATAAGACAAATGGTGGTAAATACTGTGCATACTCTTATCGATTCTTAAGAATAAGAATTGGATAAGTAATGACTGGAATCACTGTGCATATTTCTATTTGGTTTTAAAAGGAAAAGGATTTAGTAATGGAATATGAATCACTGTGGCTCAAAAGGTTATTATGTTTATCATATAAATGACAATGATGTTATTATCACTGTTGTATAAGTTTATATGGATGCAAAGGCTACTGAAATTGAGTATTTCTGGGCATATGAATTGTTTTTTTGAAACTCAACAAGCAATCTGTAAAATAAATGACAGTTTAGATGGTGGTTTTGAAAAGTGAATGTTGATTGAATTATGGAGGTTTGAACAGAGTTATGTTTGATTGTTTGATTTGATTTATTTTTATATGAACAATATCCATATTTTATTCCCTCTCATGCTACCACTTTTCGCTCATTATACCCCCCTTATAATCCCAATATCATTTTTGGCATCCCTATTCTGTAAAATAATTTAAAAACTATGTATAACAATGACAAAAGAAATACCACAGAAATGGTTGGCAACTGAGATTTGGCATTTTATTACACAATTAAATTATTTAATGAATTGTTGAGAAATATTCATGTGTTTATTCCCTCTCATTATACCACCTTTCTCTCATTACACTCCCTCCATATGTCCCATGAACCGTTTCACCCCCTGCTCACTTAGCAATTATTAAATTGTTTTTTTTTATGGATGGATTTGCATGCATCTCGTGTCAATTTCAGAGCCAATTATTGTTTCATGCAAGCATAATGTCATGTATGGTCTATCAAGGGATTAGTTACTGACGAATTGCTACTACAAGATGAGTTTCTTTAATAGGGGCATTCATGGCAAAAATAACAGAGGAAGAGGAAACTGGAATAGAGGGCCTAGAAGGAATAGATTCTCCATTCATTTTGATGTTGATCCCCAAGAATTGAACCAACTGTTCAAAGCTGGGTTCTTTAACTGGATTTGGAAAGGAATAGTACAACTTCGACCAGAGAGACCTCCCTTTCAACCTCAAAACATCCCTGGTATTCCCGTGCCTCCTCATGTGTCCATGCAACCAGAAGTTCCTGCAAATGATGGATGGAAAGAGATTGTCAATCCAACTGTCTCTCACCATCGTGGCTGGCCCAATTTGTCATTACCTCCTCCTCCACCTGTACATCTTAATGATCAGATTTCCCCTATGCATTCACCTGTTCAATCCTCACATGCTAGTAATAGGATTAAAATTGATGTGCCCCATGTGCAAGATAAAGGGGACAACAATGATAAAAGAAAGATCGCCTCTCAGAGTGGCAAGCATAGCTTTTAATTTATATGTTTTTATGATTGAGTTGATGAAGACAATGGTCCGCAGAAAGTTTGGACAACAAGCTATTTTTGGATAATATGGATAATATATATATATATATATATATATATATATATATATATATATATATATATATATATATATATATATATATATATATATATATATATATATATTTGGATATGATTTAAATTATTTTTGATATTTAAAGATTCAATTTTGAAGGTATCTAAGGGAGTTACAAGGGTGGTATGTGTTGAAGTGATTATCCATTTGTGTTTTATTTTATAATTTGAAAAGAATAAAAGAAGGGAGTCACAAGGGGTCCCACATACCTAGTTATTATTAAATAAAGACCCTTAATTGTTATTATTATTATTATTATTTCTCCTAAACTAAATTAGTTAAGTCAAACTAACTTAACTAAAGATAGTAGTTGAACTACTTGAACTTATTTGGAAGGCATAAAAGCTAAATGATAAGAAACAACAAGAGGAGAATAGAAGGAGAAAGAAAGACTAAGGTTTTCTCTTTTGATTTCATGAGACAGTTTCAATTTTCATTCATTCTTGAGTTCATTCAAAGCTTGATTCTCTTTTTGACAATAGGGTCCTATTGTAGACAACAAGGTTCAAAACTGAACCAAATCATTCATATGCTTTTTTTAGAGGTGTTGTTCCATCCTTGATAGTTTGTGTATACTTGTCTGTTTATGGATTGAGTTTCATAGTTGATAAAGCATATTTTGCAGAGTCAAATTGGCAACAGTCTGTGGCAAGCTGATCCATATTATAAATTTCAGTTTTTACTTCTTGTCAGAGTCCTTTTGTATGGTGTTCATTGGGGATCTCTAAATTAGACTCTGGTCCATGCCTTCACAGGGGTTTTGTAAAAAGAAAAACTCTTTTGATATCTCAGAATGAAATAAAGCATATTTCTATTCTGTCTCATTTGTGTGTATTGTGACTTGGTTACTTTTGCTTTTGATCTACATATTTACTTTCTTTAATCTTTATATTTTTCAGAAACTTATATAAAGATCTTATGTTTTTGCAACATTATTTTCATTAATAAATCAACCTAAACCCTTGTAATTAATACTTGTGGAATGGGAAAGTATTTTTGAGGCTATAAAACATAGGGTGACACTCTTGACTATCTTGTCCTAGCCAGGAAAGATTCGAAAATGATCGAGTAAGATAATTCATATATTTTCATCAACATTTATTTGGCGACCATACTAGGGAGATCTTCCATATCTCTTTGGTTGATTGTATGCGTGATTATCATTGAATGTTTGTATATTTCTTCTTTCGATTCTTTGGCTATTTTCTTTCCTTCATGACAGTACCTATTACAAGGCATCCCAATATTGAGCCTGGTTTTAAATACCATACCAACATTTCTTTAACCTTATTCAATACCATTTTAGAAACCGCTAACACCCGAGTTGAGTTTGAACACTCGTGGGAAGTAATTGAACAAGACATAAGTGTCTGAGAACGCTAGGAGGCCAGGCAAAGGCAACCTAGGAATCAACAATAACTTTCTTTTTCCTAAAGTTTTGATCTTCTTTTCATGTCCTTAAATCCTTGCATCTCTAGGAGAAGAAAAGGTTTATCTCCTAAAATCACCCCTATCGCTGAAATAGGAAGAAGAAACATTGTTTTGTCCACCCAACAAGCTACTCTAAGGATAACTTTGTCTGATTCATCGTGTTCGTCTTTCTCTCCCTTACCCATCATTCACAAAATGGCATATGTGGGTGGCTCTGGTGGCATTGGAGGTGCTTCTTCATCTCAACCTTCAGCCTCGTTAGTGATTGGTAGCGTGTATAGCCATCAAGTCCATGTCTAATATACTACCAACCACCAGTATAGCCATCAAGTCCACTAAGGTCATAAATAAGTATGGATTTTTTCAATTCGAAGAAGATGCTACTACTACCCCGTGGCATGTATCCTCTCCTCTAAACCTAGCACCTACTACTCGTCCACTTCCAAAATTCAAAGAGCATCTCCCTAGGTTTTCTAGAAATAACACAGTCACTACAAATGAACACTTGGTGGAATTCTCTAATGCCTGTCACAATATAGGAGCTAATGACAATGATACTTGTATTCACTTATTTGTTAACTCCCTTGAAGGGAAAGCAACGACATATTTCTTTCATCTTCCTCTCAAGATTATTTCCACTTAGGAGGAGTTAGTTTACTGGTTCAAATCTACTTATGGGCAGTCTAAAATCCCAACTGAACAATTACAGGATTACAATAATACTGTGTACAAAGATGGTGAGACTATGAAGTATTTCAACTTACATTTCACCAAGTTATATAACCAAATTCCTAAACTTATTCGCCCCCAGAACCAAGCCGCTTTTATGCATTAATATAATGCTCTACCTTCCCCTTACCATCATAGGCTTGAAGAAAAATCTATTGACAATCTTGGTTCCGCTCTGCATACTTTTCTAGAGTATGAAGAACAACTTGAAAGAACATGTCTTCCCAAAGGAGACTCAATTAAACAAACGGACATGTCCGCCCTCTTACAACTTGTACAAGATATGAATAACCGAATGATAGAGTATGAGCGAAAAGGAAATGTCCCTTCACTTACTCCTAGGGCCTCATCTTCTTCTTCACCACCTTTTAGGAATCCTAATGAAAACAAATTTCAGCCTAAAGGGATCATTCCTCGTAGTTGGTGTAACTTTTGTGAGGAACATCATGAGGAAACTACTTGTGAGGTAAAGAATAGTGCCAGAGATAAAATCTTTGGAAAAAGGCCTAAAACTACCATTGTTGTTCTAGATTTTGCAGAACCAGAAGATGTCATGATCATAAACACTAGGAATAAATCCTATGTTTCAAAAGGAAAATATGATCCCCCTCGTACTTATTCTAGCCCAAGATCATATTCACAAGCTATTTTTGAGCAAGCTACCAAGAATCTTGAGAGTCAAGGAACTTCCTCCCCTCTTCCCTCTTCCAAATACAACATTCTCAATCAATTGGCTAATATCGAGGCTGATGTTACTCTTCTGAACATGGTTGTCATCCGTGAGCAACAAAAGCATCTGAAAAATTTCATGGAAGGACAAAATTACACCATAGCCAATCTCTCTGAAGAGGTAAAAGAAGAGGATTCTAGTGAAAATAAAGTCGGTGTAAAAAGTTGTAAACACCTTGTAAAAATCCTCCATTTTTCATTTCTGTAAAGATTATGGACAAAGTAACCCATTGTTGTCTGATTGACAATGGTTCGGGCCCAAGCGTAATGTTGAAAATTATTATGGAAGAGCCAGTCTTGTCCTGTACAAATGAAAATGCCAGAAGCATGTTGTCTTATAATAGTTTACAACAATCGACCATAGGTGAGATCAAAGACGTGACTTTGGTTTTGTGCGCGCATCCCAAAATAAGGACAAACCTTAATATTTAGGTAATTGACATGCCAGTGAGTAATTATTCAATCATCTTAGGAAGAGGCTATCAAGCTTTTACAAGTGGATACCGCTCACTTGATGAGACACACTTATCCGTTCCTCAGAATGGGAAGAACATCATAGTCCTAAGGGAGGGAAGAATTTCACCGTATATAGAAAGTATTTCACAACCTAATGTAAATTATGTCGAGGAGGACTTAGGAGAGTATTAGATCTTTGCCGATGAGGATAACACTACCTTGGAACAAATTTACCTAGAGGATGGGATGTGGCATATGCACTTGATGGTTCATGCTCCAACGAAGGTAATGGAGATGGCATTATCTTGTACTCTCCTGTAGGTAAAATTCACAACTTTTCCTATAGGTTAGAATTTTCTTGTACAAATAACGTCACTGAATTTGAAGCATTACTGCTAGGCATTGAAAATGCCTATAATTTAGGTTGTGGTCACCTTACAGTTTTTGGGGACTCTGAACTTGTTGCAAACCTTGTACGTAAAATATATTCTCCTAGCAACAAGTTAATGAAACACTACACCCAAACTGTTTGGGCGCGTATCTCGAACTTATTATCATTTAACATCACTCATGTTAAAAGGGGATTGAACTCAATGACTGACATGTTAGGTGTTTTTGCAGCCTCTCCTACTCAAGAAATTCTTCCACAAAGACCCGATTGTTCTTTTCAATCTTTATATCATCCTCATATCCCTGACAATGTAGAGTCATGGCAGGTCTTCCCTAGTGGTGAAATCATTTGTGCTTTCATACAAAATGAACCATATAAGCCTAAGGAAATTATATCCATGGAAAACAACAAGATTCTGAAGGGATTGAATCCTCTAGAAAGTTCATTTTCATCGAGTGATGTAGGCAACAAAGAAACACATAAAGAAGAGGAATCAAAAAGGAAAGTGGGTGAAACCATTTCCGTGAACATTGGGACACATGATTCCCCAAAGAATGTTAAGATAGGTGCCCAATGTACTGATGAAGAAAAGTTGTAATTCACTGATTTACTTCATGAATTTCAAGATGTTTTTTCTTGGTCTTATGAAGATCTTCATGGTTTTGATCCTTCTCTTATACAACATGCCATTCCTATCAAGGAAGGCATAAAACCGGTTAGGAAAAAACAAAGACCCATTAACCCCGCACTTGAAGCAACTATTTGGAAGGAGCTGGAAAAACTCTTGAAGGCTGGGATAATTTTCCCTGTTAAGTATTCCGAGTAAGTTTCCAACCTAGTTCCTTTTTGGAAAACAACTGGTCAGATCCAATTCTGCATTGATTTCCACACATTGAATAGAGTGAGCATAAAATACCATTTCCCCCTCCCTAATATGAAAATGATTTTGCAACAACTTGTAGGGTCATAGATGATGTCCTTGCTTGACGATTTTTTTGGTTATAATCAGATCAAGGTAAAAAGGACAAATAAATACAAAACCATTTTTATTACATGTTGGGGAACATTTTCTTATGAACACATTCCTTTTGGCTTATCTAATGGAGGTGCCACTTTCCAAATAGCTATGAAAATAGATTTTGATGAACTGATCGGTAAGATTATTCAGATTTATCTTGATGACTTGATTGTATATTCAAAGAACCAATTGGATCATTTTGGTCATCTTAGAAAGGTTTTCATGCGATGCAGGAAATTTGGTATTTCTTTAAATCCTTCTAAGTCTATTTTCAACATTACCAAGGGCAAGCTCCTTGGGCATATTGTCTCTGATTCAGGAATAAGCATAGATCCTGAAAGGATTGTTGCTATCCTAAATCTTTCTGCTCCTACTTCCAAAAAGGAGGTTCAAGCTTTTATGGGCATTATCAACTTTGTCCATAGGTTTGTTCCTAATTTTGCTGTAATGGTCAAACCAATTCACAATCTTCTCAAGTAAGATCGCTCCTTTTCTTAGACTGATGACGTTGAAAATGATTTCGTAAGGGTTAAGAAGGCAATCAGTTCTGCACTGATTTTGGCGAAGCCAGATTCTTAGAAAGAGTTTATTATATATACTAATGCCACAGAGGAAGCAATCTCTAATATCCTCATACAATGTGATGACCAGAATAACGAAAAAATAGTAGCTTACATGAGTCAAAGATTATCAAATGATGAATTTAAATATTCTTATATTGAAAAACATGCTTTCGCTGTTGTTAAAGCTGTGGAAATTTTTTTCCACTTTATCTTAGGTAAGCACACGCTGGTAAAAGTCCCTTTACTTGCTGTCAAGTTTTTTCTCTCACAGACTTATCTTTCAGGGAAGCTTGCACATTGGCTTGCCAAGATCCAAGAGTATTATTTAACCATCATGACTTCAAAAACCATTAAGGGATGTGACTTAGCCCTTCACTTGGCTCAACATGCGGAAGCAAGTGAAGAAGTTGATGAACATGATAATCCTCTGTTAGCACTGTTTTATATTGATAGTCAAATCCTTCTTGCAACTGAACATCCATGGTATAAATATCTGGTGTATTACTTGCAAAATCAGAGATGTCCAGATAATTTCGATACTCATCAAAGGAGAAGGCTCTGTCTTGAATCTTCCAGATATGTCATTTTAGGAGACTTCTTGTTTAGGATATCTGTCGATGGTATATTAATTCGCTGTGTAAATAATGAGGAATCACATAAATTGTTACAATAAACCCATGGATCTTCCGATTCCGTTAGCCATGTGGATGGCCACTTTCTGCTAAAACTACTGCTTTTAAAATCATTAAGAAAGGGTATTATTGGCCTTCAATTTTTTGTGATTCTTATAATTTTTCAAGATCTCGTGACAAGTGCTAGAATTTCATTGGGAAAGAACGTCTTTCTGCCATGCCTTTACAACTTGTCCTCCCTGACTTTCCTTTTTCAAAATTAGGTCTAGAATTTATCGGTCCTATTAATCCTCCATCGTCAACATGGAAAGTTTTTATCTTGACAACCACAAACTATTTTACAAAATGGACTGAAGCTATCCCACTTAAGCATTCATAGGATGAGCAGGTTATTTCTTTCCTTGAAACTAATATTTTCTCCAGATTTGGAATTCCTTTATAGATTATTACAAATATCGATCTCACTTTTATTTCTGCTAAGATGACTCAGTTTCTAGCTAAACTGGGAGTTAAACATTTTACCTCATCAACTTATTATCCTCAAGGAAATGTGCAAGTCAAGTTTACTAACAAAAATCTGGTTAGAATTATCAAGAGGCTCATTGAAGATAAACCTCGTCAACGACACACCCTCCTCACTTACGCCCTTTGGGCAGATCACACTACCACCAAGGTGAGAACTGGTTCACTCCCTTTCAACTGGTTTATGGTAAAAAATCCATTCTGCCTACCAAGCTGGAACTTTCTTCTCTAAGGATGATGCTACAGATTGAAGAATTGAATTCTTCTATTATCCCTCAAAGGATAAATGCACTATTGGCTTTAGAAGAACAAAGGATGTTTGCCTTGGAGAACATAAAGAAAAGACAACAAACTGTGAAGAAGTATTTCAATAAAAGTGCGAAAGCTGTTAGATTTAAGGTCAATGAGAAAGTCTTTCCGTGGGATTCAACTCATGCTGATAGAGGAAGGCATTCAAAGTTTCAAAAGTTATGACTCGTTCCTTTTAAAATTTCTTTTGTCCTGGGCACAAATTCTTATATTCGAAAGGACTTGGAAGAGTGGTTGTTTTCCTATAGCACCAATGGTTCCCACTTGAAACATTATGTGGAACCGGTTTGAAAGTTAAAATGATGTATCAAATTATTCCTGTATTATATTTTTGTTTCATTTCTTTGATTTTGCTTTGCTATTTATCTCTTTCTGTTGTTTTATTTCTTTTATTGACTTCTTTTCTTCTCAGAAATAAAATTGTGGATCAATTTTGCCACAACGATGCTATTCTGCAAGTATTGTTAATCAATAACAATCAGGTTACACAACTGTCATGATGTCCCTCCTTGAATACATCATTGAAATTGATATCTTCTTCCAGTACTGCTGTTAGATAAGATACTTGGTTTTTCATCCCTATTTTCTCCTTTCCTTTTCTTCCCTCCACCCAAGATTTAAAAAGAGCACACCATAAATTTTTTCTCCTTAAAGAAAATAACACTTTCACTACGATTAATAGAATTTTATTCATACAGGAATAAACCCCTCATACGTAACACTTTCCACGAGTTATTCCCAAAATCCTAAATCATTTTTCCCTTAAACCGTTCACTCCCCCCTATTGCATAATCATTATGATGTATATTTCCTTGATCTAAAGTTTCACCTGATATGAGAAACCAAACAATTTGAGTTCGTAATTTGTTGGAAACAGATTTCCTTGTGGAGTTGCCAGTTTGTTGACACTTAAAATCACAACGATGAATACTGCTCACAAATGATTTCCAAGCTCTATTATTTATTTATATTAATAATAAAATAGTAGGTGGGACCCCCTTGTAGGCTCATGGCACTATGGTGGATATGCTACACTTATATTTTGTTTGCTATTGTGATGATACCAACACAGTCTTCTACAGTTCGATGTTTCAAATTAAGGTTTAAAATGTTATGATGACATAAGCAGGTGGTTGATTATTGCATGGCACTAGATGGTTTTTATGACCATTCACAAATTATATGAAGGCTGCCCTATGGATGAAAGGATGATTATCAGTTTTGTTTTGATATTGCGATTAAACATGGATTAATTGGCTTAATATGATCTTGATATAAAGGATGATATGGGAGCTCTTTTAAACAAAAGAACTATACACAAGCCCTAATGTTATGTGTAATTGTGACAGAAGGAGGGTGCATAAAACCTTGCTAATTGACTTATGTTCTTTGTTAAATGATATATGTTGATGCATATGGGGTAATGTTATGGTGCATTGTTATTTTAAAAGAGTTTACCAAAGGTGGCGCACTATGCAAAAATGGATATGGCAATGGTTTTGTGGTTGATTAAATGCTTAGAGTTATGGTGAATTGGTTGGCTTGTATGTTGAATTGAATGAGGTTGGGGAAGGAAGCGACGTGCATTTACCGCATGTCATTCAAACAACCCTCGAGGCCCGTCACACTAGTCATACTTGCATTTTTTTTGGGGCTCTGGTGGTTGTTGATGCTCCATGATTTTTGGTTGTGAAGAGGCATACATGCTAACTCTCTTCCTTGCACAAGCTTTTCTAGGTATGGTTCGTTAATCTTCCATCCATGATGTTTTTTCTGCCCTTCGAATTAATGTTTGGCTCAGGATTTCTCGCGGTCTATGTTTTTCTTAAGATATTATTGGATATATGAGCTGTGTAATTGGTGTTGTTCCCGTGGGTTCTTTTGGTGATTATTCTGGGTTGTTGGTTTTTAAAGAAAAAAGAGGAATAGTTGTGTTCTCCTTGCTGTGGATGATCTTTGTGTAAATTTGTGGATAAAATAGCAATGAAACATGATAAGTCAGCTTGGGTTTTTGAGTCTGGTTCTTTGTGGAAATTTATTGTTATGTTGACAAGCTCTAAACTTTGCGCATGGGTGTTACAACCAATCTCTGTGTTCAAATATTTTCCACTCCATTTTTCGTCTCCGTGGTTGATATTTTTGATCATTTGGGTCGCAATGTGGACTGATTGGAAGTTTAAAGAGTTTTTTCCTTGAATTGGCACAACCCCAAGATATTATCTATCATAGCATTTCTCTCATTGACACCGTTGCTTGGAAAATGGCACAATTAGGTTTAACATCACCCAGAAGTTTAATGGAAGCATCATATATATTTTGGATGGGCATTGGTTGTGTTTTGGACACTCATTTTACTATGTCGTTTAAGGGTTCACTCCTCGTTCTCTATTGGAGGTGGCTGACTGTGTGCTGGTAACCCCCTTTGTGGTAAATTTTTGAAGGAATGAGATGTCTTTGTTTTCCGAGGACTTATTATTTTGATTGAGCCATATGTTATTACTCTCTATGCATTGTATTTAAACCCTAATTATGATCTTGATATCGTTTCAAATCCAGTCAAGGGTAAAGAGCATTATGTGTTCTTGGTCTAATGGGCACGAGTTGGTTCTATTTCTCAATTGGGCAATTTTAAAAGAGGTTTGTACATGCCGATATATGTGAAGTTTGGGCTCAAGAGTTGCATGATATTTTGATTCAAATGATATTCGAATCAATCCTTATGTTGATTATTTTTTTAATGGAGCACTATGTGTGAATGGGTTGGGGCTCGATTATGAGTATTAATGCCCAGTTTGATTTTCTTAAACAATGTTTGAATAATAAGACAAATGGTGGTAAATACTGTGCATAATCTTATCGATTCTTAAGAATAAGAATTGGATAAGTAATGGCTGGAATCACTGTGCATATTTCTATTTGGTTTTAAAAGGAAAGGGATTTAGCATTGGAATATGAATCACCGGGGCTCAAAAGGTTATTATGTTTATCATATAAATGGAAATGATGTTATTACAAATGTTGTATAAGTTTATATGGATGCAAAGGCTACTGAAATTGAGTATTTATGGGCATATGAATTGTTTTTTTGAAATTCAGCAAGCAATCTATAAAATAAATGATAGTTTAGATGGTGGTTTTGAAAAGTGAATGCTGATTGAATTATGGAGGTCTAAACATAGTTATGTTGATTGTTTGATTTGATTTTTTTTATGTGAACAATATCCATATTTTATTCCCTCTTATGCTACCACTTTTCACTCACTATACCCCCCTCATAATCCCAATATCATTTTTGGCATCCCTGTTCTATAAAATAAATAAAAAAATTTGTATAACAGTGACAAAAAAATTACCACAGAAATGGTTGGCAACTGAGATTTGGTATTTTATTACACAATTAAATTATTTAATGAATTGCTGAGCAATATTCGTGTGTTTATTCCCCCTCATTATACCACCTTTCACTCATTACACTCCCTTCATATGTCCCATGAATCCTTTCACCCCTTGCTCACTTGGAAATTATTAAATAGTTTATTTATTTATTTATTATTATTTTTTTTTATGGATGGATTTTCATGCATCTCATGTCAATTTCTGAGCCAATTATTGTTTCATGCAAGCATAATGTCATGTGTGGTCGATTAAGGGCTTAATTACTGACAAATTTCTGCTACATGATGAGTTTCTTCAGTAGGGGTAGTCATGGCAGAAATAATAGAGGAAGAGGAAACTGAAACAGAGGGCCTAAAAGGCCTAGATTATGTATTCATTTTGATGTTGATCCCCAGAAATTGAGCCAGCTTTTCCAAGCTGGGTTCTTTTAATGGATTGGGCAAGGAATAATACAACCTCGACTAGAGGGACCTCCCGTTCAGCCTCATAACATCCTTGGTATTCCCATGCCTCCTCATGTGTCCATGCAACCGGAAGTTCCTGCAAATGATGGATGGCAAGAGATTCTCAATCCAACTATCTCTCACCATCATGGCTGGACCAATTTGTCATTACCCCCTCCTCCACCTTTAAATCCTAATGTTCATATTTCCCTTGTGCATTCACTTGTTCAATCCTGACATGCTAGTATAAGGCTTAAAATTGATGTCCCCCATGTGCAAGATAAAGGGGACAACAGTGATAAAAGAAAGATTGCATCTCAGAGTGGAAAGTATGGCTTTTATGTGTTTTTATGATTGATTTGATGAAGACAATGGTCTACAGAAAGTTTGGACAACAAGCTCTTTTTGGATAATATGGATTATATATATATATATATATATATATATATATATATATATATATTGATTTAAATTATTTATGATATTTAAAGATTCAATTTTGAAGGTATCAAAGGGAGTTACAAGGGTGGTATGTGTTGAAATGATTATCCATTTGTGTTTTATTTTATAATTTTAAAAGAATAAAAGAAGGGAGTCACAAGGGGTCCCACCTACCTAGTTATTATTAAATAAAGACCCTTAACTATTATTATTATTATTATTTCTCCTAAACTAAATTAGTTAAGTTAAACTGACTTAACTAAAGAAAGTAGTTGAACTACTTCAACTTATTTGGAAGCATAAAAGCTAAATGAGAAGAAGAAACAAGAGGAGAATAGAAGGAGAAAGCAAGACTAAGGTTTTCTCTTTTGATTTCATGAGATAGTTTCAGTTTTCATTCATTCTTGAGTTCATTCAAATCCTAATTCTCTTTTTGACAGCAGGGTCCTATTATAGACAACAAGGTTCAAAACTGAACCAAACCATTTAGATGCTTGTTTTAGAAGTGTTTATCCATCCTTGATAGTTTGTGTATACTTGTTTGTTTATGGATTGAGTTTCATAGCTGATAAAGGATATTTTGTAGAGTCAAATTGGCAATAGTCTATGGCAAGCTGATCCAGATTATAAATTTCAATTTTTACTTCTTGTCAGAGTCCTTTTGTATGGTGTTCATTGGGTATCTCTAAATTAGACTTTGGTCCATGCCCTCGTAGGGGTTTTGTAAAGAGAAAAACACTTTTGATATATCAGAATGAAATAAAGCAGATTGCTATTCTGTCTCATTTGTGTGTATTGTGACTTGGTTACTTTTTCTTTGATCTCCATATTTACTTTCTGTAATATGTATATTTTTCAGAAAATTATATAAATATCTTATGTTTTTGCAACATTATTTTCATTAATAAATCAACTTAAACCCTTGTAATTAATACTTGTGGATTGGGAAAATATTTTTGAGGCTATAAAACATAGGGTGACATTCTCGACTATCTTGTTCTAGCCAACAAGATTCAAAAATGATTGAGTAAGATAATTCATATATTTTCCTCAACAATATACTTCTTTAAAATCATCATCCTTAATATATTGTTCAACATAACTTTCATGTGCTAAAGGATTACACTTGAGTATTATGGATGCATTAATTGCTAGTCTTGACAACATATCTACAACCTTGTTATGAATACCTTTCTTATACTTGATTACCAAATGAAACAGTTGTAGAAAGCCCATCCACCTGAAGTTTCGTGACCGTTGTATCTTGGTCTGTGACTACAAATAATGTAATGGGTAATGATCAGTATGAATTATTGTCTCATTTCCCATTAAGTGTCGCTTCCATTTCTTTACACTTTGTACCAACACATACAATTCCTTATCATATGTTGGATAGTTAATCACAACTTGAGTGAAAGTCTCAGAATGATAACATATAGGTTTACCTCATTGCATTTGTTGAAACCTAGATCTGCACCTCTGCTCTTTCTGTCCTTTAGACTATACAACTGTAAAGTTTGATTTTTTTCTTAGTTTCTTCTCCATGGTTTAATGAGTCAACTTGAATTGTTCTTACCCTTCTATTGACTTTGCACAATATTCTTTCCTTTTTGAAAGGTTATTGCATGTTGTGATTCAGGTTAATAACATATGTCATATTGATTTATCATTACTGAGTTTATAACAAGTTGACTGAACCTTTTTAGTGCAGAAAAACACTGATTGCAAGAACATGTTTGTTCTTGCAATCAGTAGGAAAACACACTATTTAAATTATTTAAACGTTCATAAATTATTTTAAATATTTGAAAATGCTTTGTTGGCGCCTCCATGTGTATGCATGCTCATGTGCACTCAAGTTCATGAAATTTTTCCTCTGGATTCATCATTACACAGTTCATGTTAAGATCATGCAAGCTGCACCTTCAGTTCTCATCATCACAACTTTACAGGGAATTAAAATTAAAGGTGGAAAATTACATCAGAATAAAATTCACGTTCATCTCGTTGCTTGCAATAGAGGTGGTCAACACAAAATGGTGTCTCCCTGAGACTGATGGCAACTGAACAGAAAAGAGCCACAAGGGCTCGAGCTGTTCAAAGTTGTCCCATAAATCAGAGATATTTTTGTCAAAGAAAAATGGTACGACTTCATTTGTGCATTTGAGGTACATTATAAAGTGTGGCTCTGTTGTTTGCACAAATGTTCGACGGGTTCCACATTACATAACATTTCATTGGAGGATCTTGTGCTCTCCTGGTCTGTGGATAAAGGTGGTTTAGGAATGGTAAATTACCCCTAGAACTTTGCAATAATTTTTTGGTGTCAGAGCTACAGAACCCCCAACCGGAGCTAGGGAATTCCCATCACATGGATAAAGGAGGAATGGAAAGGAACCCTCACACCAATCCAAATATACATCACAAGTGAGGGTCGATTTTCAATTGTGCATTGTTACCACCTTCGATTTATCATGCACCTGAGCGGGGATAAAGAATTAAATTTATCCTTTTATTTACTCAAGAGTTTAACTAAGATGGATAAAAGGGTTCAGAGCCACCCTAAGTCTTCCCACATAAGCTTGTATCATCAAGGTTTGATTAAAATTATGGTGCTATTCGATTTTGATGAAACTGAAATTCCCCGGAACTACTTTTTATGATCTATGGGTTTACAAGAACAAGAACAACAGCCTAATCCATAGACCAAGGGTGAAAAAGATGAAGACAATTTAGAAGGGATGGTTTCCCCTGAACATGGTAGCTCATCAAAGGATTCCTCACAAACATCAAACAAGAAAAAGGACTCCAAAACAAAGGGTTCCCCATCAAGAAGAAACAAATCATCCACCTCAGTGTAGGAGGAAACCCCTCGAATGCAGCTGAGATATTCCACTACAAAACAAAGAGAAAATGAAGGTGGCATAGTTTCTAGTATGCAACAATAGATACGTGATACCCCACAGGGCCCATTGTCAACCATCCATTATAAATATGAACCGATGACTCCCATCATGCAGTAGGGTAAAGTGCCTAAAACAAAAATGAGAGGGAACATGAGATGTAAGCAACAAAGTCCCAAAATTGTAAAGGCATAATTTATTCCCATGGAAACCTTACTTAAGAAGTCCCCTGAAGCTAAGCAAAACAGAAAAGGAAAGGGAATCAAGGCCGTGGAATGCCCAATAATCCCAATAGGAAAACCATAAACACAAATTAGTTAAGACTGAATTCCAAGGCACTTTTTAACCCATCATTGAAAGACCCCCAACCAATTGCAATTGAAGATGAGGACAACTCTGGATTTTCCAACATGGAAGAAATGATAGTGCATACACTAAAGTAAATGATAGGGGATAAAAAAAAATGAAATTATGCAAGGGTGAAACTTCAGGGGTGCAATTTGCGGCTGCCAAAATAGAGTACCTTGTAGATTCAAGTTTACAACAAGATGCAGGGGACTTTGGCCCAGATCCAGAGCATGATTCTGATGGCATTTCCCCAAATGCAGGGTTACCCTCCAAGCAAATTTCATATGACACCAAAAAAAATATGAAGGCCAACATACTAGAAATGTAGGGGTCTACGAAGGAATCACATGGCAGAGGGTCTGAAGTAATGCATAGGTATGAAATGAGGTCCATAAAAACCAAAGTGCTAGTTGATCATAATAAATATGCCATGGATGATGAACATAGGTTGAAAGAGATAGGTAAGAAACAAGTTTTAATTAAACCAAAGGAGGAGGTTGATGAATCTATAAAGGACAACCACCATGTGCAAGCATTAAATCAACAAATTCAGACTTTACAACAACACAATCAAGAGTTGTAAAAGAAGCATTCTAAGCTGCAAAAGAAGTACCAAAAACTACAAAGAAAGTATTAGAAAACCTGCTTCTTCTTGAATAATATAATTTGAAGAAGACTATTGTTGTTAAGGAGGAAGAGTCTGAGGATGTTGCCAGCTAATCAAGCTATCTCCTAGTTAGTCTCCAGATGGAATGCACATGGGTACTAATGCACAGTTCTATTCATTCTCATTTGTCATAGTTCTTTTGTTAACAGTTATTTTACTCCAGTACAAACAACAATTATATTTTTCACTTGTAGAAGTCTAGTTGTTCTAGGTTCAATCATTATTGCTAGAGCATAATAAGTGGTCATTTTTGTTTGATGTGAAGCACATTTTTGTTAATATTAAGTTAAAGTATGTCATGATTATGTTCTCAATTGAATACACTCGAGTTAAAGAGTTGTTTTAAAGTTGTCATGCAGAGTTAAAATTTAGTTTTTAAAATGGTTGAAACCCTCAATAACAATGATATATAGACAGATTTTGCATTGTTTGAGGGTTCAATTTTTAGTGAAAGATTCAAGCATCAGAATTGGCAAGACATGCTCTTATGATTGTAAAGATCTCTACCTGGTGAATATATATATTGATGATAGTTGTGTTTTCTTTCTCAAGTCTTTATGTGTTTTAATCTTATCTTGGATGTAAATTTGGAATGTGTGCCATGTACATTTTCTTCTTCCTTTCAACTATTGTTTTAATTCATCTTTTTGTTGTCATGCAACCTATTAATCAACTATTTCTTTAGTAAAAACATCAGTTATTTTGCAACGTGTTGGATAATTTGTATCTAGATATTTGTTTAGGTCTTAAAATATCATTTTGACTCTTAATTATCACATAGAAGGTAACTCATTGTATTTCTTGCTATTGTTTCCTTTGTTTATATTTCCATATCCTCATATGTTCATCAAAATGCATGCCATTAGCTAAGGGGAACCTGTAGTCATATTGTTTGGCTAGTCCAACCAAGTTTCTAATCTTGATAAACCTATATATTAAAACCATTCCAAAACTTGAGGTGGCCTAGCTCTGCCCTTTAGCAGTCAGGTGCAGATTTTAGGACCAATAACATCAAGACTACACCCATGGCATCTCTTCTTGCATTGTTTTGAATCTTAAATGGATGTTGTATATCTGGCATAGCCAAAATTGGTGCGATGATTATCTTTTCCTTCAATGTCTCGAAGGCTTTCTGTTGCTTGCCTCCCCATTGAAAGACCCGTTTAATACTTGTTAACACATGTAGAGGTGCTGCTATGTATGAGAAATTGGAAATGAATTTTATCCAGTACTACATTGCTCCTAAGAAGCTCCTGACTTCAGTGGTCGTAGTTGGATTGGGCCATTTAATAATGACTTCTACCTTTGTGGGATCTATCTTTAGCTGACCATTCCCTCCATTGTATCCCATATATACTTGAGAATTTTTTCCAAATTCACATTTAGATGGCTTGATATACAACTTCTCCTTCTTCAAGAGTTCAAAGACTGTCTTGACATGATTTATATGATCTTTCCATTTTCGACTAAATATCAATATGTCTTCTAGATATAAAATAAAAAAATCATCTATGTAGGGTTTGAACACATCATTCATTACTCTCATAAATGTTGCTGGTGCGTTGCATAACCCAAATGACATAACCAACCTTTCAAACAAGCCTTGATTGGTTTTGAAAGAATTTTTCCATATGTCACCTTTTGCAATTATAGTTTGATGGTAACCACTTCTCAAATCCAACTTAGTGAAATACACAACATTCTTTAATTGATCTAATAGATCATCAATTATGGGAAGAGGATAACGGTTCTTTACCATAATCTTGTTCATGGCTCGAAAATAAATACACATCCTCCACATGCCATCTTTCTTCAGACTAATACAATAGGAGAACTGTATGGAGAGGAGCTTGGTCTGATGATTCGTTTATCGAGTAGCTCATGAACTTGCTTATTTATTTTTGCCTTCTCAATTACTGATGAACTATACATTCCAATGTTCGGAAGAGGAGCATCTTGCTGCAAGTATATTTCATGTTCAACCTCCCTTTTAGGAGGCAACCCTGTAGGTTCCTGAAAAAACTCATCATAATTAGATATGATGTTGATTAACTCCTGTTTGTGATTTGGATCACAACCTGATAAAGCATCTGTTATATATATTTCTTTTTGTTTCACTATCATGAGAACAAAATATTTAATTTCACTCATGAGTCTCTTCATTTTCCCTATGCTCACTAAAGAAACATTAGTTTTGATATGATGAGCTCTAACGATATATTCAATCCCTTCCTTGAAAACATGATACTTATTCTCTTCTCGGTAGAATGCATCCTTCCTGTCAAGTAGATATGGACTACCCAAGGCAATGCCACAAATGTCAAGAGGCACAACATCTAACTCGACCTCGTCAAAGAACATAGTTGTAATTGCAAACCTAATCTTACACTACTTCATTACCTACAACTTAACATCCTCACATACCCAACCTAATGGGTATTGATTTTTGTGAGGTGTCATCTTCAAACCCAGCTTCTTAACAATTTCTTCAAAGATTAGATTAACTTGAGATCCACTGTCAAATAAAGTATCTACCTTGGTATGCTTGACTATAACTCTGACATGAAAAAGCTTGCTTCTGTTCTTTTGATCAATATCACTTTCAACTTTAGCAGATTGAATTGAAGAATTTGAATTGATAGCTGATATACCTTTTCTTCCTATGGTTGTGATATTAGATTCATCTCCAGAATCTGACCCTAGATCCTAATGAGTTGATTAAACAACCTTCTGCTTTCCTTTTCTCTTGAATTTATTTGGTCGTAATTCTGGATGCAACTTCCAACACTATGATTACTCATGTCCCTTTTTCTTACAATGGGAACATGTAGGTATTCCCTCAGCTTGCTTCACTATGGCTGATTTCCTACTCTTCAATTTACCTTTTGGTTTCTTCTCGAACTTGAATGACTTCTTATCTTTGTTCACACGCTCACCCTTACTAGCCTCTAGATGTGTAGCTTGTACTGACACCTTATAAATGTTAGTAAGGATAAACATAAATATAGTATGATGAAGATATGAGTGCATGCTACCAATATAATTCAGAAGAGTTTCATGATATACAACAAAATTCTTAACGACAATGCCTTCTTTTTGAATTCCAATATATATGCCTTAATATTATGGCCTTTACCCTGTCTTAGATGCTTCCATTCAATCATTTTCATTTTCATATGTGCCAGTGGATAGAATTGTTTCCTTATAGACTTGGTAAACTTATCCCAGGAAGAGATAACTTCACCCTTTTGAACAAGTTCAACTTGCATCTTACTCTCCCACCATATTAAGGCAGTGCCACTTAATCGAAGAGCAACTAACTATATGTTTGTAGCTGTTAGTCCCTAAATTTGTCCTTCACTGCTAACGACAAGCTAGGGCACCTCAATTATTTCAATGATTTATGTTTGTAGGTATTTTTGGGTTTATATGTTGTTTTATGGGTCAAGGAGTGGATGAATTAGGTAACATAAGATTCTGGATACAAGGTGAGGTTTCCAGCACATTCACTTAGTCAATGACAATCACTTTGATAAACTAGATAAGGATATTTAAACAGAAGAGAAAGAAACTACAAGCTTACAATATGTTCACTTACATAGAATAATCTTGATCCCAAATATCGTTCAAAAACAAGAAATATATACTTAAACAAAAATTCTGTAATAATTGAGCAAACAACAAAATCTTTACTGGTATTCAACAAAAACATAATAAATCAAATGCTTTGAAAAGATTCAAGTGCATTCAAGTAAAGCGATTAAATTTAACACAATAATGAGACAATATAACCATCATAATGATTTCTCCATTGAGTGTAAAGTGTAGCAGATTCTAGGTATACAATTTAGGTCAATATGTCCTATAGCACCACTAAACTTGAACCCTTACTTCTTAGTCTGAAATTGTTTTTATACAAAAAGAAGAAGTTTCACCTTTGGATCTAGATCCCAAAACATAGTGTCCCATTAATTACATCCATTGACTATAGAAATTACATTCGAATTACCTCACATGAGGTCAAAACAAAAAGATGTTTTTCAGGAGGAAAATCCTCATAGTAAGATCAAATCCCTGAAAATGCTCTTGTGAAAACTAGCAAGATAATTCTTAGCATTTGTTTGTGAGAAATTCAAAAAGGAACTAATCTCTAATTTTCAACTGGATTTATCCATGTGATAAAATCTACCTGTAAAATCTTCAACAACCCTGCATTTGCTCCTCCTCCTGCAAAATAATTTTATGCAAAAATATTGTTTTGTCGCCGCCTTAGATATTTTCTTTAGAAATTTGTAGACTTTCTTTTGCATTATGTTTAAGATTCTGGAATTTAGTTTGTAATATGTAATTCTATATCACAAGCCTTTGATTTTGATGCCTCAGGTCTACAATAATGGCCTAATAATCTTCAGGTGTTAGCACATCTTTACTCCCAATCACAGGTTCTTCTTGCTTTTCTTCTATCACAGGTTCTTCTTGTTTTACTTGTAGTGCAGGATCTTCTTGATTTTCTTCCAGTGCAGGTCTATTTAAGTCAACAAATAATTTGGGATTTCTAGGTTTCCTTTCCTTCTTGTATACCTTTATAGGTTTCTCCTCAAAAATGTCTTCTGTTGCAGACTCAAGTAGACCAAGTGCTCCTTTTTCCATGTAAAACTCTATCATCTCTAGCGTATACCTCAGTGTATGGATTGCCATCCTTTCTTGCTTGGTGATTTCAAGGGTCTCATCATCTCAGTGAGGAGATTTAACCTTTGGCACTGGTTGTTTATTTTTCCCCTTTCTGGTCTTATTTTTTATTTTCTCTGTGATATCATCATCTAAAATGATCATATTATCTTTCTTCAAAAGAGGTTTTAAACAAAGCCTTTGAATTAAGTCTCAACTTGTTTGTAGATATTGTTTTAGGCATGCTGGTAAAATTTACAAGATGTTTACCCTTGTTCCTTCTACTCTGTCTCACTTGTGAGGAATTTTTAACAAGTACATTAGGGAACTCCGTTTCTCGTTCAATTTTCACTTCTTTTAATCGATTTTTCTTTTGCTTGGCGATTCTCCTTATACCAACCCTGTTATAACCCATAGAATCATGTTTTGAAACATAGTATTCAGGTCTTTTTTTGACTTCCTACTCTTGTTGTAACATCCTTTTTCTCTTGTTGGATCTAGTTTGTCTAGCTACATGATATATTTCTTGCAATTTTACAATGCTCTTCTAGGTATCATCCTTCTTTGTTGAAACCCCAGGTTTCTGGTCAGAGGTTGTTTTTTTAATTTTTGAACCTTGTTCATCAAACCATAAAGAAGCCAACAACTATCTCCAGAACACTCAAACTTCACTTAATGCATAAAGAACCAACCTTTTAATCAATCCTTGATGAAATAAACTTTTATCAACAATTCTTGGATATCTCTATACTCCCTTTGCCATTTTGGTTAGGCTCTTCAACAAGTAAAAGGACAAGCTCATTTGTGCATCACCATTCAAATGCATTAAAATTATCATATGGTAACAATAAAAATATGAATACCTACCCTCACATGTTATGTACCTCTTGACTATTGATAAAACGCTCTGCCATTCTTCCTTTAACCACGTTTTAGGGATCCCTTGGATCCAATATGGATCATGATGTTCTGGTACCAAAAATTGATTGCACAGGTCTGCAGATAACTTAGTTTTCTTCCACCATATTTCACCTTGTACAGGAAGGTGACATGATGTTCCTATTGAATGCTCTGTAACGTGGATTAATATGTTTCCTACTTGAGTTTGAAACCCATAAATTGTTTTTGCAAATAGCATCGAAATATCCTCATGATTCCCTTGGAAGGTGCAACAAAAATCAAACCAGCCTCCATCAATGAATTTCTTCATAATATCAGGGTAGGCTTCTAACAATTCGACCCCTACTGGTTCCAAACAACTAACCTAACCACCTTTCTTGGGTGCCATCACACTGACTGTAATATCGGAGATTCCTGCATAGAAAACCAATCATAGAATATTTCCTTCAGTGCAAATAATGTTAGGGAACAATTTAGTTATGGTAAAATTAACTAATAACCCTAAGTACTTGAGATCATGGCTTGACATATAAAACATATCCACAAGTATATATGAGTGTTTATTGCAACGTGCCCTGAGGGTTAATAAAATGCCACTGAATTTTCATGATCTACTACATGAATTTGTAACCACTAACATGATATTTGGAATCAATCTTGCTCAAAATAATGATGCCTTTTGGGTGCTACAAGAATGGCAACATTCTTGTAGTGACTTTGCACACTTATTAAACTTTTGAAAAATACACCTTTTACACTAAAATTTTGATGTGATATACCCAAATCATGAAAATATTTAATATAATCTTAAAAGAAGCAAATAAAGTTAAACATAAGCAAAGCAATCACATCCTGTATGATCAACCAAAGAAAATGTATAAGAAACTTAAGAAAAATGGGCTTAGGAGGGAACGAGTTTTTTATAAGAAGACATGAGCAAGTTTTGATAACATAGGATAAAAATCAAGGGTAAGAGGTTATAGTATGATTGGGGACTAACAATAGCCTCATCCATAATCTTTTGAACCTTGCAATAAACCTCTATCTGCTTGATCCAATCGTCCAATTTCTCGACATTCAGTTCTCCATCATAGGTTGATAATTCAAACTTGACATCCAATTTTAATAATGGAAAATTATGGTCAGATTTCTTAGAGGAATTATTTTGAAGAGAACAATGTTTAATTACTTCAAAAGAAACTAATTATGATAATGAATATGGTGAAGGGGGTTCTGAAGGTCCAC
Source organism: Picea mariana (assembly GCA_032191745.1). Classification (NCBI taxonomy): domain Eukaryota; kingdom Viridiplantae; phylum Streptophyta; class Pinopsida; order Pinales; family Pinaceae; genus Picea; species Picea mariana. Next base: position 116,088 of record JASDQU010103381.1, on the reverse strand, counting down.
CACCTTCACCTCCTCCTTCTCCTTTTACAGAATATTCTCCTCTTACAGGCTTTTGGATTATTCATTCTAACTCAACTATTGTTTCTTTCAATGATTGAAGCATATATCTGATCTATTCATGACTCATGAGATCATATTCTTCTTCTCCTTTTTCAGAAGCCATCTTATGTCTTTGAAATCTCTTTCCAATTTCAGACTTATAACTTGCAAGTTTTCCTTTACCAAGTTTGAATTAGGCTCTTGTAAGCATTCACCTGCAAACACTTGTCAAACCTGCTCTGATACCAACTTGATACGAAATATCCTTAGATGTTTTTTAATCTTTCAATACATATGAAACATCTACTTGAAATTCGAAATAAAATGATCGCTTGACTGTATGCAAATTACATGTGAAAAACTTATCTAACCAAATCCAATTTAATGATAAAATGACTTGCAAATAATTGAGCTTGAAATGAACAACAATAATGAAATCATATACACAAGATGTAAAATGAAGTTCACCCAATTTGGGATGCCTCTGTGGGTCCGCTTTAGAGACCATCTTTATTAATGCTAAAATGATTGCATTTTTAAATGACCTTTTTATATGTTCCTCAAATGCAGACACATAGTGCATCGTTGGATTCCTTGCGAAAAATGATGCAAAATTAATATAAAGTTCTTTAAATTCCATAAAGGTACCTCTCAACATGCTTTACGGTGTAGCCTCACAACTTAGGTACCCTCGGGCATCAATTACGAGACTAAACTATGCATTAATGTGTTTTCAACCTCGATCCATGCACTCGTTAAATAGGGCGCAGGCCCCTTAACTGTCCTCTGAAACTTGTGGTAGGAAATTAATATAAAGTGGTTGGTTTCATAAACAAACTTGCACGTTAGGTAGATTGGTTAAGGCATAGTTTTATATATGGCAGGTCAAGGGTTTGATCCCCACCGACCATCATATATTTCAACGTTTTGGTTTTATTTTATTGTAACTATATGTTATAAATAACATATGTAACCATATGTTATATATAACATATGTATGGTTATATAACATACCCCCGTGGATATATTTTCGTTGATATGTTCTTTATCCCTTCCGCGAATTAGGTGTGGGTTACATGGTATATTACATAAACCAAGGGATAGGGTCAAGGGTTTAGGCCCTCGACCCTTTTTCCACCAATTCAAATATTAATACCTATTTAATTATACTTTGCGCTATACATATGTTAAGTCACAAGTGATGGCATGATGGTAATGGGGTCTTTGCTAGACCTTTGGGAGGTTATGGATGTTAGAAAAATAGGACCGTGGAGCAATAAAATAAAACAAATGTGGAAATAAAACTCAGAAGATACACAATACAAGAGAGACACAGATTTACGTGGTTCACCCAGTGTGGGCTACGTCCACTAGAGAAATTGCCAGGTCCTTTCTTTATTATTATTCAGCAAAGTGAAGGGATACAACCTACAACAAAACCCGCTGTAACTTCCTCTTCTTTCTTTCACAGTATCCTCTCTTAGAATACAATACTTGCCCAACCTACATAGTTGCAATACATTTCCCTCATAAAAGAGGGTTGCCTTCTAGGGCAAAAAACCCTAACATAATCTCTATCGTTAGATCTGTGACCTTATAATGAACGGTCCAAATTTACAATGAAATTACAATATACTTTTACAAGGTAATTTTTTCTTCGGGGGCTTTGCCCCCGAACCCCCGCTGGGGGCTCACTTGCCCCCAGACCCCCCTGTCGAGGGGATAGCCCCCCGGACCCCGCAGAGGGGGTACCCCCCCTCTACACTCCCCCACGTGGAAGAGTGTACATACTTTTGGGGTGTAAATACTTCATGGGGTATAAACACGACTGAAAGTAAAAGACCTCTAAATTAGGAAGATAATCAGGCTCCACAGCCAACAATCTCCCACTTGGAGACTGATCTCAACAACTCCACCGCTGTTGTATATGCTGGACTCTGAACCTTCTTGGACCTGGAAAATTTCTCATCTTCATCTTCATTCTTGAAGACCAATTGAAACTGAGCAAGAACTCAGTTTCTCCCTGGTTACTTCCTTTGTTAACATGTCTGCAGGATTCTGGCTAGTGTGTATATTTTCCAGCTTCAATTGTCCATCTTCCAAGGTAGATCGTATGAAGTGGTACCTCAACTATATATGCTTAGTCTTCGAATGGAAGGCTGAGTTATTTTCAAGGTGAATGGCACTCTGTCTGTCACCGTACAACCTACTGTTCTCCTTCTTCTTTCCCAATTCCTCCATAAACCTTTGTAACCAAATAATCTCTTTACTAGCCTCTGTAGCAGAAACATACTCTTCCTATGTTGTTGAAAGTGCAACAACCTTTTGCAGTTTCGAAATCCAACTTACTGTTGTTCCACCTATAGTAAAAACATACCCTGTGGTGCTCCTCCTGCTGTCTTTATCACCTGCCATATCTAAATCAACATATCCCTGTAGAAAAGTTTCTGAACCTCCAAAACACAATGCATGTGTAGTAGTACATCTCAAATACTCGAGAATCCACTTTATTGCCTCCCAATGTTCTTTACCTGGATTGTTCATATACCTTCTCACAACTCCCACTGCATGTGCAATATCTGGTCTTGTGCAAACCATTGCGTACATCAAGCTGCCAACTGCTGATGAATATGGGACCTTGGACATGTATTCTATCTCCTCCTGTGTCTT
>JASDQU010103381.1:99348-113279 GCA_032191745.1 Picea mariana | reverse complement strand
CAGCAATTATAGATAGAATGATTTCTTTACTACAACACTAAATGCTTTTGGAATTGAGCATATACAGTGCGTGGCTATCTTTGAAACAAAAGACTTCCCTGGGTTGATAATTTATGTTTCACTTGGTTGTTTGAAATTAATTAAGCAATTATAGTGACCAACATATTGTAGGAAACAAAGAAAAACAAGAAGAAGAAGTGTTATAGCTGAAGGAGGTTGAAGCCATCTCCATGAAAATTATGACACCTGGATTTTCAATGAACGTTAAAATAAATGTCCAGGGTTCTCATAAAGAAGAGATGAGGTCTGATGAGTTACTTGGTGGATTTCAAAAGGTTTTTGCTTGGTTTAATGTGGATGTTCATGGTTTTGATCTAGGTCTTGTTCAACATACCATGAAACCATCTAGGAAAAAACAAAGACTTGTTAACTCTGCACTGAAAGCAACCTTTTGTAGGGAGTTGAGGAATTTCTCAAGGACTGAAATGTTTTTTTTAGTCCACCCTAAATGGATTTCCAAATGGAAACTTGCTTCGAATACCATTGATAATATTAGAACCTACATTAGTCTTCGAACTTTCAGGCAAACAATTATGAGAAATCCTTCCCCCCCTCTCAGCATGAAAACATTTATGCAACAGATTGTAGAGTTACACTTGGAGCCCTTACTTGACAGTTTGTTTGGTTACAATAAAACCAAGGTAAAAGGGGCGAATATTCACAAAACCACTTTTATTACAAATAGTGATACCATGTCTTACAGTTGCCTGCCTTCTGGCTTATTTGATACCAATATCGCCTTAGAAAGGCCTATACACACAACTTTCGATGAATTGGTCAGTCTCCATGTTTATCTCGATGATTTAATCGTATGCGTCAAAAGGTTGATAGTTACGTTAGCGTGTCAAGTGTCGGGTCATTTCCAGATTACTTTTTTCTTGGACGCTAACTTAGAAATTTTAAAGGAGTTACATAGACAATGGTTTTCTCACATCACTAATAATACTCACTTGAAGTATTGCGAGGGACCAACGTGAAAAGTTTTTTTTTTTGCTGATTGAATCTTTCTGTATACTAGTATCTTAGATTTGTTTTCATTTTTTTGTGCTTCCTTTTTTTGCCTTACGACACTTTGATTTCTGCTTTCTGAATTGAATTTTCATTTTATTGCTACGTTTTGCTTCTGTCTGTTACTACTGTTGTTTTAATTTCTGCATTATTACTTTTGTTGCAATTTTTGTCTTTATCATCTTTTAAGTGTTTGGTCAAGTTAGAATGTTGGATCAATTCTTCCACAGTGACACTCCTGCAAAAGCATTGTTAGATGATAATGACCGAGCTTACACAGTTGTTATGATCTCTCCTCAGAAGGGCCTTTGAATTTGTTACATAATTCCACTGCTATCTTACGAGGAATTGGTTGTTTCCCGCTTCTTATTGCCATTTCTTCATCCATCAAGATCTTAAGAGAAAATATATAAGTCTCCCTCTTTCAAGTTAGGAGCATATTACAGGAAAATGATTATGCATATAGTGGTAAAACCCCTTATACTTAACATTTTTCATGATTTATTCCCAAATTCCCGGTCACCTTTCCATTAAATCTGCTCATTTCCCCCTGTTGCATAATCATTCGAGTCATGTCTTCTTGAGATTACTATTCTTGGTATGCGAAACCATGAGTTTTGATTTCTAATCTGTTAAAAACAAATTTCCCTATGGAGTCACCGGTTTGTTGACGATTGAAAACATCAACGTAATTTCTCCCGCAAAGTGTTGCTAAAGCCTATTATTATATAAGACTAAATAATGCTAGTAGGTGGGACCCCCTTGAGCTTTTGAAGATTAGATCTGTTCATTTTAAATGTTATGATGATGTGCTACAAAGGTTCACATGGTTGATGAGAATATGGTTGTCATTGATATGAGTTAAGCTTTGGGATGTTGTTCCTTCATGATACTACAACCTGCTATTCATTTATGGCATTCATTCCTCTCGCACCTGCACAACAAATATGTTAGTGAAAATTGCAGAAAGGCATTTTTGAGGAAAAGAAAAATACTATATCTAATGCAAAAGAGACATAGCTCTACAATACTACATGCATAAAGTGTTTTTTGATTATTGTTAGGCCTTAGATAACAAGGAAATGGCTATAAAAAAGAAAAAAATGTTAAATTACATTTATATATATATGCATATGGTGGAAATTTTGGTGGCACATTTTGGTAAGGTGATAATACAATGGTTATGCAATGGTTAATGGAATCGGTAGCTGATATACATATGTTATAAACGTTGGTGACTCATGGGAGTAATGGCTTTGCGATTTTTATGGTGATTATGCTATGGTTCAGATTGATGTTGATCACGCTATTGGTGGTAGTTCTATACATGATCATTTAGATTGTATAGTGGTCAAGAAATTTATTTGAGTTATATTGGGGATATGGACATGGGTGGATTATGCTATGGTTTAAATGGTTGATATTCTCAATGCATGAGTTGATTAATGGTGTTAATGGAGGCTCGTTGGCATGTACTGTGGAGTAAATGAGATATGGGTGGAGGCGACGTGAATTTACTGCACATAAACTTTACCCTTCCCATTGGCTGCCACCCTAATCAGACTATTGTTTGATCTGGCTATTGTGTTCATGCTCTGGATTTTTTGCAGGGTGAAACTGCTTGGCCACCTCTCGTCTTAAGGTTTTCGATTAACAGGTATGTCTTTTTTGGCCATTCTTGACTTCACTCTCGTTATGAAATGTTTTTGGCTCAGTTGTGTGGGTTTGTGTTTGTCATGAGTATTGCATCTGTGTGGATTTTTTTTTAGAATATGGATGGTTCTGCTTATAATTGTCTTGGGTTCATCGGATTTGGTGGTCTTCCGGAGTGGTAGTTTTGGTCACCACTGGGTTTGGTTAGAGGGTTTCAAATCATGGCTAGATGGTTGTCTTCATGATTCTTTGGGTCTAATTAGAGCCTTGTTTTCCTGTTCGGCCCTGTCTCCCATTCAAAAGTGTCACGGTCCTCCCTGTGCGTACGCCTGTAGCCTTGAGGTTTCACTATAGTTGGTGCTTTTCTTCCTGTGATGACTACTTTGCAAAACCTTAACCCTCAAGACTGGAGCTGCATAGGGAGTCTGTCGAGCCTGTTAAGTTGTTTCGGATTGTTGTGGTCTATGACTTCAAACGCGGGCTCATCCATTGGTTGTATGGTGATCGTATGGTTTTGGTCTTCATCATTGCCTCTGTGATAGAGTATGAACCTTACATTGACAGTTAGCATTTCTAAATCTCACAAACCACCCGCCTGATATCAACAAAACTCAGTTGTTTTTGAATGGAAAGGCCTCTACCATGTCGATTAGATGCGTGGTTATGTACAGATACCACAACATGTTCAGTTGATTGTTTTTTTTACCACAATGGCAAATGTTTGGTTCATGTATAGTCACTAGTTGGTACTTGTGGTGTTTTGGTTGGTGGCTGAACTAGGTCATGCATGTTTAGGGTTGCTCACGCATGTCGCATTCTGTGTGTGGTGTTTTGAAATTGAAACACGGGGCATGATAACTATGTTCTCTCTGAGGCTAGATGATAATCGAACTGGGTATCTATCAAAGGCGCATCCAAAACATCCTTCATTGGTTGTAGTCGGAGTATACACAACTTGGTTAAATCGTGATGCGACTTAAACAACTAACCACTTAGTAACATACATAGTCTCTACACGATATGTTGAGTTATTGACATGACTGGTGTTTGTTGTGATGAGTCAAACTGTTGTATCGTGGTGTTTGGTTGGTTGCGCTCTGTTTGTAGTATGGATGGTTGGTTGTTCTACTCAGTGATACCCTCAAAACTGTTTTAAGCATGTTATTTATTGAAATCGACTGCTTGTTATTTTACAAAATCGACCACGATTGATGATAGTCGCGTTGGGTATTTGGCCTGGATTTCAATGTCGCATTGAGATGTGCTATTTTATAGTGGCATTATTACTTAGTCTGGGATGTTTTCCCCTGCATGGCATGTGTCAAAGTGTTGGCTGTTGGTTGTATAGGTAAAGTGTCATTTCAGACATGACATGAAAAGTTTGGTTATTTTGGTCTTGATTATTTTACTGCGTATATGTATGGGAACGAATATCATTATAGATATTGATTGGCTCTATCACAAAGTAGTGACTTCATAGATGTGGATTTGGGAAATGTACGACAATGATGGTTGTTAATAATTACAGATTGAGAATGAGTACTGTGTTGACTATTATTAAATGTAGAATGTGCGAATAAAGGGAACATAACCTCTTACAAATTGTGTGAAATACTTATGTTTTGTAATGGCATTGTGTTGGATATTAATGGATAGTGAAATTAAGAAAATACACAAGAATTATTACTCAGTCATCTGATTGTTGGTTGATGCATATTTTTCTTACTGCAAAAGATGTTATGGATTTCTTAATTAATATCATGAACAATAAATGTTTCCCCCCCCTCATTATATCATTTTCTGCTAATTACAACCCCCTCACATGTTTGAAATTCATTTTGTTCACTCCTTGTTATGATATTGATTACGACTAAGAGAATTTCTGTGTTAAGTGGATGAAGTGGCAATGTCTTGAGTGGATTGGAGTAAGGTTTTTTTGGGTTGATTTACAATTGATTGTTGTTGTCATTGAGCAGTGACCATTTCTTCTCCCCTTTCATTATATCATATTTTCTCTCAATACAAAACCCTCACGCATCCCAGAACACTGTTTCAACCCCCTGCTCATTGATTAAAGTTAGAACAATTTGTATGGATTGGATTGCATGAGCCTGATACATTCTAAGCCAAATCTAGTTCATATTTTTAAGGAGTTGTCATGCATGGTTATTTAAAAGACTATTTTCTAATTGTTAACATATGCAGGATGAGTTTTTTCATTCGGGGAAGTCATGGCCAAGGACACAGAGGTAGAGGTAACTGGAACCGAGGCCCAAGAAGGCCTAGGTTCTCTATACATTTTGATGTTGATTCAGAAGAGCTTGGCCAATTGTTTCATGATGGATTCTTTAATTGGATTGGGTAGGGAATAGTCTAACCGATGCCTGAAGACCTCCCTTCCAAGCCCCTCAAGTCCCCGACATCCCTGTGCTTCCTCATGTATCTTTACAACCTGAAGTCATGGAAAATGATGGGTGGCAGGAGATTGTTCACCCGACAGTCTCCCAACACCGTGGCTAGCCAAACTTAACCTTACCTGCTCATCCACCTTTGAACCCCATTGTCCAAGCTACCCCTAACCACTCACCAATGCAATCCTCCCATGCCAGCAAGAGATTGAAGACTGAAGCCCACCATGCATTTGATAGAGGAAAAGCTACTGCTGCCCCTTCCTCACCCTCCGATGACTCTAACAAATCCGTGTCTTCACGGATGCATTTGAGGGATGATTGTTCCCATGTGATCAATGAGATAAAGCCTAAAGGCTCTGCCCAACCCAAGGCAAATTCAGGGAAATCAAGAGGTGACAACAACAACCAAGGAAGGGTTGCATCATAGACTGGAAAATATGGCTTTTGAATTTTGTGTTATTTATTGTTTTATGACAGAGGACTTCATGGTTTTTGGACAACATGTTTTATTTTGGATATATGAGTATTATTTTGAAATATTTTCAAATTTCTTGAGCTAAAATTGCCAAAAGTAAATGTGTTTGAGGGGAGGCACAAGGGGCGTGTTTGCTTAACTAATGGATTATGTTATGATTGTTATGAACTAAGGGAGTCACAAGGGGTCCCACCTACTAGTTATTATTTATTTATGAACCTATTATGATTATTACACCCCCCCCCCCCCAACTAAAGTTAGTTGAGTCTTGTGTTAGCTTAACTAATAAGTTGGTTCAACTACCTCAACCGATTCTAATTTGTTAAAAGCAAAAGTAAGGGGAGAAACAAGGGAGGATAGAGGCACAAAGCATGCTAAGGTTTGATCTTTGAGTTTATGTTGAGATAGTTAGTTTTCATTCATTCATATATTCATCATAGCCTAATTCTCTTTTGTGATAGCAGGGTCTTATTGTAGACAACAATATTTAGGGATGAATCAAATCATTCAGACACTTATTCTTCAGAGGTGTTGATCTATCTTTGATAGTCTGTGTAGACTTTTCTATTTGTGAATTAATTTTTATGACTGATAAAGGCTATTGTGCAGAGTCGAGTGGGAAACAATCTGTGGCAAGCTGATCTAGCTTTTAGAGTTCAGTTTTGGTTTTCTGTCAGAGGTCCTTTTGTATGTTCCATCGGGGATTTCTATGTTTGACTTTGGTCCAAGATTTCCGTGTGAAGTTTTGTAAAGACAATGACTCTTTGGTGAATTGGAATGAAATAAAGGATTTCTTTATATCTCATCCATATTGATTATCATCTTGGTGTCTTTACTTCTGTTCTTATGTAAATTTCAGAAGCTGATATATTCAGAAAATTACATAAAAATTGAATTTCCAACAAGATTTTTGTTGATAAAAGACTAGCCTAAGCACTCGTAATTAATACTTGTGATGTTAGGATGTTATTTTGTTGGCTATAAACATAGGGTGATATTCCCGTCTACTTTTATTTAGCCAAGTAAAGTCTGAAAATGCTTGATTAATATCAATTCATATATTTTCCTCAACATTTATTTGGCGACCATACTGGTGAGATCTTCGATATATCTCCGGTTAAAATTTATAATCGATTTTCATCAATACATATTTCTTTTTATGTTTTTGATTCTTTGACTGTTTTTCTATTCATGATTGTTCTTGTTGCAAGACAGCCCAATCTTGAGCCTGGTCTCCAAGACTAGATCAACATTGCTTTGAACCTATTCCATACTATTTTAGACACTGCTAGGACCCGTGCCGAGCTTAACCATTCTTGGGTAGCAATTGAAAGGGATATTAGTGTTCAAGAACAATTGGAAGCTAGATGTAGGCAACCTAGAAATCAACAGTAACCTTTTGTTTCTTCAATTTTGTCATTTCTTTCATGTCCTTATATTCTTGTGCTTCTAGGAGAAGAAGAGGCTTGTCACTTGAAATCAATCCTATTGCTGAAATAGGAAGAAGAAATGTTGTTTTGTCTGCCCAACAAAGGGCTCTAAGGAGAAATTTTTCTGATTCATCCAGCTTGTCTTTCTTTTCCTCATCTATCATCCACAAGATGGCATCTAGCGGTGGATCTGGTGGCACTGGAAGTGCTCCATATTCCCAATATTCATCGTCATTGGTGATTGGTAGCTTGTACAACCACCATATCCCCATCCAATCTACTACAAACTCCACCAAATTCATTAAAAAGTATGTACTTTTTCAGTTTGAAGAAGATGCCACAACCACACCATGGCATGTTTCCTCCCCTCTTAACCTAGCACCTGCTACTCACCCACTTCCAAAGTTTAAAGAGCATCTACCTAAGTTTTCAGGAAATAACATCGTCAGTACCAATGAACACCTAGTGGCATTTTCTAATGCCTATCATAAGATAGGGGCTAATGACAATGACACATGCATGCACTTGTTCATCAATTCCTTGCAAGGAAAGGCTGCGGCTGAATTTTTTGACCTTCCTCATAATATCCTATATACTTGGGAGGAGTTTATTTATTGGTTCTGATCCACTTACAAGAAATCCAAAAGCCCTGCTGAGAAGTTAAGGGAGTACAACAACATCACTTACAAAGATGGTGAGACCATCAGGTCCTTCAACTTGTGTTTCACCAAGTTGTATAATCAAATTCTTGAGCTTATCCTCCCTCAGAACCAAGCCACTTTCATGCATTACTACAATGCATTGCCTTCTCCTTACCGTCATAGGCTTGAGGAAAAATCCATTGACAATCTCGGCTCTTCCCTACATACTTGCTCAGAGTACGAAGAACAACTTGAACGAACTGGTCTACCCCAGGGAGAATCAGTTAGACGGACATACATGTCCTCTCTCTTACAACTAGTATAAGATATGAACAATCGTATGATAACATTCGAATGGAAGAGTATTGTATCCCCACTCACCCCTGTAGCTTCATGCTCTTCTGCCCCTCCTTTTAGAAGTCTGGTTGAAAATAATTTTCATCCCAAAGCTATCCTGCCTAGGAGTTGGTGTAACTTTTGTGAGGAACACCATGAAGAAACCACATGTGAGTTAAGAAAGAGTGCAAGAGACAAGATCTTTGGTAAAATACCAAAAGATACTATCGCTGTCCTAGATTTATCCGAGCCAGAAGATGTCATGATCACCAATACTAGGAACAAAGCCTATGCCTCAAAAGTCAAATTTGGTCCTCCTCCCAATTCTTATAACCCGAGTTCATATTCAACCACTGCTACATCCCAGGTTCCCAAAATTCTTGAGAGTCAAGGAATCACTCCTTCTCCCCCCTCTTCCAAATACAATATCTTGAATCAATTGGCCAACATCAAAGTAGATGCAACCTTCCTATACATGGTTGTCGTCCCTGAACAACAGATGCATCTGAAACAATTCATGGAAGGAAAAGCTTCTGTTGTAGCCAATCTTTCCGAAGAGGTAGACGAAGAAGATTCTTCTGTAAATAAAGTAGGTGTACATAATTTTAAATACCCTGTAAAAAATCCCCCCTTTTATATTTCTGTAAAGATCATGGATAAAATTGCCCATTTTTTCCTCATTGATGGCGGTTCGGGTCCATGTGTGATGTCGAAGATTATTATGGAATAGCTAGGCTTGTCTTGTACAAACGAAAATGCCAGAAGCATGCTCTCCTATAATAGTCTACAAGAAAGTACCATAGGCGAGATTAAGGATGTAACCTTGGTTTTATGTGCTCATCCTGAGATAAGGACAACCCTCAACACTCAGGTGATTGATAGGCATGTAAGCAGTTATTCAATTATCGCGGGGAGAGATTGGCAAGACCTAACAGGTGGATACCTCTCGCTCGACGAGACACATTTATCCGTTCCTTAGAATGGAAAGAATATCATCGTCCTTAGAGAAGGAAGAATTTCACCCTACATAGAGAGTGTTCCACAATCTAGTGTAAACTATATCGAAGAAGACCTAGGAGTGTATTCCATATTCGTTGAAGAGGATAATATTCCTCTGTAAATAATTGATTCAGAGGATGAATTATGGCATACGCACTTCAATGTTTCACACTCAAATGTTGGTAACGAGGCTTGTATTATCTTGGTTTCTCTTATAGGAAAGATTCATAATCTGTCATACAGGTTGGAGTTTGCTTGCTCAAACAATGTCATTGAATTCGAAGATTTGCTGTTAGGCATTGAGAATGCCCTTAATCTTGGTTGTGGTCACCTTTCAGTTTTCAGAAATTCTGAGCTTGTTGTGAACCTGGTACGTAAGATACGCTCCCCTATCAACAAGATGATGGAACAATATTCCCAAACTATTTGGGCACTTGTCTCGAACCTCCTATCTTTTAACATCAGTCATGTTAGGAAGGAGTTGAATTCAATAGCCAATCGATTAGTTGTCTTCGCAACATCTCCTACTCAACAACTCTTGCCTCACTGACATGATTGTGCTTTCCAATCTGTGCATCATCCATACATTTCTGAGAATGAAGAATTCTGGAAGGCCATCCCTAACAATGACAACAATTGTGCTGTCATTCAAAACGAACCTCTCAAGCCAGAGGAGATTATATATGTAGAAAATAATAAAATTCCTGAAGGCTTGAATCCTCTCAAGGGTTTGTTTTCCTTGAGTGTTGTAGGCAACAAAGAAAAATAAGAAGAAGAGGCGTTACAGCTAAAGGTGGTTGAAGCCATCTCCATGAAAATTATGACACCTGGGTTTTCAACGAACATTAAAATAAATGTCCAGGGTTCTGATAAATAAGAGATGGGGTTTGATGAGTTACTTGGTGGATTTCAAAAGGTTTTTGCTTGGTTTATTGTGGATCTTCATGGTTTTGATCTAGGTCTTGTTCAACATACCATGAAACCAGCTAGGAAAAAACAAAGATTTGTTAACTTTGCACTGAAAGCAACCTTTCATAGGGAGTCGAGGAATTTCTCAAGGACTGAAATGTTTTTTTCAGTCCACCCTAAATGGGTTTCCAAATGGAAACCTACTTCAAAGACCATTGATAATATTAGAACCTGCATTAGTCTTCAAACTTTCAAGCAAGCAATTATGAGAAATCCTTTCCCCCCTCTCAGCATGAAAATATTTCTGCAACAGGTTGTAGAGTTACACTTGGAGCCCTTACTTGACAATTTGTTTGGTTACAATAAAACCAAGGTAAAAGGGGCAAATATTCACAAAACCACTTCTATTATAAATTGTGATACAATGTCTTACAGTTTCCTGCCTTCTGGCTTATTTGATACCAATATCACCTTAAAAAGGCATATACACACAACTTTTGATGAATTGGTCAATCTCCATGTTTATCTCGATGATTTAATCATATGCGTCAAAAGGATGATAGTTACATCAGAGTGTCAAGTGTTGGGTCATTTCCAGATTACTTTTGTCTTGGACACTAACTCAAAATTTTTAAAGGAGTTACAAAGACAATGGTTTTCTCGCAGCACTAACAGTCCTCACTTGAAGTATTGTGAGGGGCCAGTGTGAAAAGTTTTTTTTTTTGCTGATTGGATCTTTCTGTATACTAGTAGCTTAACTTTGTTTTCAATTTTTTGTGATTCCTTTTTTTTCCTTACGACACTTTGATTTCTTCTTTATTAATTTTTATTTTCATTTTCTTACTGCGTTTTGCTTCTGTCTTTTACTACTGCTGTTTTAATTTCTGCATTATTACTTCTGTTGCAATTTTTGTCTTTATCATCTTTTAAGTGTTGGGTGAATTTAGAATGTTGGATAAATTATGTCACAGTGACACTCCTGCAAAAGCATTGTTAGTCGATAACGATCGAGCTTACACATTTGTTATGATCTCTCCTCAGAAGGGCCTTTGAATTTGTTACATATTTCCGCTGCTATCTTACGAGGAATTGGTTGTTTCCTGCTTCTTCTTTCCATTTCTTCATCCATCTAGATCTTAAGAGAAATCTATAAGTCTCCCTCTTTCAAGTTAAGAGAATATTCCAGTCAAACGATTATGCATACAATGGTAAAAACCCTCACACTTAACATTTTTCATGAGTTATTCCCCAATTCCCGGTCATTTTTCGATTAAATCCGCTTATTTACCCCTGTTGCATAATCATTCGAGTCATGTATTCTTGAGATTACTATTCTTGGTATGCGAAACCATGAGTTCCGAGTTCTGATCTGTTAAAAACAAATTTCCCTGTGGAGTTGCCAGTTTGTTGACGATTGAAAACGTCAACGTAATTTCGCCCGCAAAGTGTTGCTAAAGCCTATTATTATATAAGACTAAATAATGCTAGTAGGTGGGACCCCCTTGAGCGTTTGAAGATCAGATCTATTCATTTTAAATGTTATGATGATGTGCTACAAAGGTTCACATGGTTGTCATTGATATGAGTTAAGCTTTGGGATGTTGTTCCTTCATGATACTACAACCTGCTATTCATTTATGGTATTTGTTCCTCTCGCACCCGGACAAAAAATGTGTTAGTGAAAATTGCAGAAAGGCATTTTTGAGGAAAAACAGAATACTATATCTAATGCAAAAGAGACCTAGCTCTGCAATACTACATGCATAAAGTGTTTGTTGATTATTGTTAGACCTCAGATAACAAGGAAATGGCTATAAAAAAGAAATATATATATATATATATATATGGTGGAAATTTTGGTGGCGCATTTTGGCAAGGTGATAATACAATGGTTATGCATTGGTTAATGGAATTGGTAGTTGATATACATATGTTATAAACGTTGGTGACTCATGGGAGTAAAGGCTTTGCAATTTTTATGGTGATTATGCTATGGTTCAGATTAATGTTGATCACACTATTGGTGATAATTCTATACATGATCGTTTAGATTGTATAGTGGTCAAGCAATTTATTTGAGTTATATTGGGGATATGAACATGGGTGGCACACTTGGCAAGGTAACACGTGGATAGTTGAATTTTTATGTGGAACTTGGATTATTCTATGGTTTAAATGGTTGATATTCTCGATGCATGGGTTGATTAATGGTCTTAATGGAGGCTCGTTGGAATATACCGTGGAGTAAATGAGATATGGGTGGAGGTGACGTGCATTTACTGCATGCCACCTTTACCCTTCCCGTTGGCCGCCACCCTAATCATACTATTGTTTGATCTGGATATTGTGGTCATGCTATGGATTTTTAGTAGGGTTAAACCACTCGACCACCTCTTCTCTTAAGGTTTTCGATTAACATGTATGTATTTTTTGGCCTTTCTTGACTTCAATCTAGTTATGAAATGTTTTTGGCTCAGTTGTGTGAGTTTTTGTTTGTCCTGAGTACTGCAACTGTGTGGATTTGTTTTAGAATATGGATGGTTCTGCTTATAATTTTCTTTGGTTCATCAGATTTGGTGGTCTTCCTGAGTGGTAGTTTTGGTCACCACTGCATTTGGTTAAAGGGTTTCAAATCATGGTTGGATGGTTGTCTTCGCAATTCTTTGGGTCTAATTAGCACCCTGTTTTCCTGTTCGGCCCTGAGCAAGGAACTGTCTCCCGTTCAAAAGCGTCACAATCCTCCCTGTGTGTATGCATGTAGCCTCAATGTTTCACTATAGTTGGTGCCTTTCCTCCTGTGATGACTACTGTGCAAGACCTTAACCCTCCAGACTAGAGCTACATAGGGAGTCTGCCGAGCCTGTTAAGTTGTTCCAGATTGTTGTGGTCTATGACTTCGAATGCGGGCTCATCCATTGGTCGTATGGTTTTGGTCTTCATCATTGCTTCTGTGATAGAGTATGAACCTTACATTGACAATTAGCATTTCTAAAGCTTGCAAGCCACACGCCTGATATGAACAAAACTCAGTTGTTTTTGAATGGAAAGGCCTCTGCAATGTCGATTAAATGCGTGGTTATGTACAGATACCATGTCTTGTTCGGTTGATTGTTTTCTTTTACCACAATGGCAAATGTTTGGTGTATCTACAATCACTAGTTGGCACTTGTGGTGTTTTGGTTGATGGATGAACTGGGTCACACATGTTTTGGGTTGCTCACACAACTCGCGTTTTGTGTGTGGTGTTTTGAAATTGAAACATGGGGCATGATAACTATGTTCTCTTTGAGGCCAAATGATAATCGAACTAGGTATCTATCAAAGGCACATCCACAACATCCTTCATTGGTTGTAGTCGGAGTATACACAGCTTGGTTAAATCGCGATGCGACTTAAACAACTAACCACTTAGTAACATACATAGTCTCTGCATGATATGTTGAGTTATTGACTTGACTGGTGTTTGTTGTGATGAGTCGAATTGTTGTATTGTGGTGTTTAGTTGGTTGAGATCTGTTTGTAGTATGGATGGTTGGTTGTTCTACTCAATGATACCCTCAAAATTGTTTTAAGCATGTTATTTATTGAAATCGACGGCTTGTTATTTGCCAAAATCGACCACGGTTGATGACAATCGCGTTGGGTATTTAGCCTGGCTTTCAATGTCGCATTGAGATGTCTCATTTTACAGTGGCATTGTTACATAGCCTGGGACATTTTCCCCTGCATAGCCTGTGTCAAAGTGTTGACTGTTGGTTGTATAGGTAAAGTGTCATTTCAGACATGACATGAAAAGTTTGGTTATTTTGGTCTTGACTATTTTACTGCATATATGTATGGGAATGAATATCATTACAGATATTGATTGGCTCTATCCCAAAATAGGACTTCATAGATGTGGATTTGGGAAATGTACGACAATGATGGTTGTTAATAATTATAGATTGAGAATGAGTATTGTGTTGACTGTTATTAAATGCAAAATGAGTACTCAGTCATCTGATTGTTC
>JASDQU010103381.1:74035-98934 GCA_032191745.1 Picea mariana | reverse complement strand
TCATTATCTCATTTTACGCTAATTACAACCCCCTCACATGTCCTAGATTCATTTTTTTTGCTCCCTGTTCTAATATTGATTACGGCTAAGAGAATTTTTGTGTTAAGTGGATGAAGTGACAGTGTCTTGAGTGGATTGCAGTAAGGTTTTTTTTGGGTTGATTTAAATTTGATTGTTGTTTTCATTGAGCAGTGACCATTTCTTCTCCCCTTTCATTATATCATATTTTCGCTCAATACAAAACCCTCACGTATCCTAGAACACTGTTTCACCCCCTTGCTCATTGATTAATGTTATAACAATTTGTATGGATTGGATTGCATGAGCCTGATACATTCTGAGCCAAATCTATTTCATATTTTTAAGGAGTTGTCATGCATGGTTATTTAAAATACTTTTTGCTTATTGTTAACATATGCAGGATGATTATTTTTATACGGGGAAGTCACGACCAAGGAAAGAGAGGTAGAGGTAATTGGAACCGAGGCCCAAGAAGGTGTAGGTTCTCTATACATTTTGATGCTGATTCAGAAGAGCTTGGCCAATTGTTTCATGTTGGATTCTTTAATTGGATTGGGAAGGGAATAGTCCAACCGAGGCCTGAAAGGTATCCCTTCCAAGCCCCTTAAGCCCTCGACATCACTGTGCCTCCTCATGTTTCTTTACAGCTCGAAGTCCCGGAAAATGATGGATGGCAGGATATTTTTCACCCGACAGTCTCCCAACACTGTGGCTGGCCAAACTTAACCTTGCATGCTCCTCCACCTTTGAAACCCATTGTCCAAGCTACCCATAACCACTCGCCAGTGCAATCCTCCCACACCAATAAGATATTGAAGACTGAAGCCCACCAGACATTTGATAAAGGAAAAGCTACTGATGCCCCTTCCTCATCCTCATATGACTCTGATAAATCCATGTCTTCACGGATGCATTTGAGGGATGATTGTTCCCATGTGATCAGTGATATAAAGTCTAAAGGCTCTTCCCAGCCCAAGGAAAATTTAGAGAAATCAAGAGGTGACAACAACAACCAAGGAAGGGTTGCATCACAGACTAGAAAATATGGCTTTTGAATTTTATGTTATTTATTGTTTTATGACAGTGGACTTCATGGTTTTTGGACAACATGTTTTATTTTGGATATATGAGTATTATTTTGAAATATTTTCAAATTTCATGAGCTAAAATTGCCAAAAGTAAATGTGTTTGAGGGGAGGCACAAGGGATGTGTTTGCTTAACTAATATATTATGTTATGATGTTATGATTGTTATGAACTAAGGGAGTCACAAGGGGTCCCACCTACTAGTTATCATTTATTTATGACCCTATTATGATTATTACTCCCCCCTCCCCCACTAACTAAAGTTAGTTGAGTATTGTGTTAGCTTAACTAATAAGTTGGTTCAACTACTTCAACCAATTCTAATTTGTTAAAATCAGAAGTAAGGGGAGGAACAAGGGAGGATAGAGGCACAAAGCATGATAAGGTTTGCTCTTTGAGTTTATGTTGAGATAGTTCAGTTTTCATTCATTCATATATTCATCATAGCCTAATTCTCTTTTGTGATAGAGGGGTCTTATTGTAGACAACAATATTCAGGGTTGAATCAAATCATTCAGACACTTATTCTTCAGAGGTGTTGATCTATCTTTGATAGTCTGTGTAGACTTGTCTGTTTGTGAATTAATTTTCATGACTTATAAAGGCTATTGTGTAGAGTCGAGTGGGAAACAATCTGTTTCAAGCTGATCCAACTTTTAGAGTTCAGTTTTGGTTTTCTGTCAGAGGTCCTTTTGTATATTCCATCGGGGATTTCTAAGTTTGACTTTGGTCCAAGATTTCTTTGTGAAGTTTTGT
This sequence comes from Picea mariana, assembly GCA_032191745.1. Taxonomy (NCBI): domain Eukaryota; kingdom Viridiplantae; phylum Streptophyta; class Pinopsida; order Pinales; family Pinaceae; genus Picea; species Picea mariana. The sequence goes on along the minus strand of JASDQU010103381.1, from coordinate 97,071 downwards.
AAAGACAATGACTCTTTAGTGAATTGGAATGAAATAAAGTCTTGATTTATATCTCATATATCCTGATTATCATCTTGGTGTCTTTACTTCTGTTCTTACGTTTATTTTAGAAACTGATATATTCAGAAAATTACATAAAAATTGAATTTCCAACAAGCTTTTTGTTGATAAAAGACTAGCCTAAGCACTCGTAATTAATACTTGTGAGGTTGGGATGTTACTTTGTTGGCTATAAACATAGGGTGATATTCCTGTCTACTTTTCTTTAGCCAAGTAAAGTCTGAAAATGCTTGAGAAAGATCAATTCATATCTTTTCCTCAACACATATGTCATAACAACTATCCATGAAAGTGCTACACAATTGCACATGATGTTGACTCATATGCCACTTTACTCTTCTGAATACTTCTTCGACTTTGCTGCAATTGATCATTGCATATTCCTTCTCAATCTGTCTTCTCAATCTGTAAATGAAATTTTACATGTCTGGAACAATTTGTGTTGAATATATCCTTGCCTGAATACATACGTGGAATCCTCTATACAATCATGAACCTCTTCCTTAGATGTGTGCCAATGATATACTTCATAATTGTCAACAGATACCTGCATGGGATTGTGTTATGAAATATGCTCCTCAACCAATCAAACTGTCACAAGATATTCTCCACTTTTGTCATCAAACCATTTTGAAACTGGATTTCCAAAATCTGCAAACAATTCAAACTACTCGAAAGACAGTTCTATGATCTATAGAGTTGTTTCTTATACTCCCCCTCTTAAATATTCATATTTAATGGGAGTCTCCAAGACATATGGCTCAGAAAGGTGGAGGAAACCACCCTAATGCATAGTAATATTCCTCTTCTATCATTTGAATTCTGACATCTTTCTCTTCATCATCTTCCTAAATTCTGACATCTTCCTCTTTCCTTGTGGATTCATCATGATATCGTACTACTACAAATACCGAGAGTATGGTTTTAGGGAGTTCTTCATTTATCTGTTCTTGCTTTCTTTTCCAAACCTTCTTGTGTCTGATATCAATGTTTTCTTTCATGTAAGTATCCATCATGCTTCTACAATCATGAGCTATGTGTCCATAGTTGTGGCATTTGTAACATTTAATATTGGATGGAGCCACACAAACATTTATTTCTTGAATATTTCCTCCATAAGCTCTGAAATCTATATATTTATGTCCAAATTTATTACAAGTGAAACAATGACCATAAAAGAAACTTTGGTACGTGGAAGTAAATGATCTTCTTTTTGATGTAGTCCTTCTGAATTCATGCCTTGGATGATCACAATATTCTCTTCTGTTGTTTTCTTCACAATGATTGAAGCTTCTTTGATACCTGGAAGTGGAAGGTATTCTTGGATATCTATCTCCTACACAATCTTCTTCTTAAGTCTTCTTCATTTATGGGATCTTCTCCTTGGGGGGATCTTATTTCTTGATATCCAACTCTTAGCTTTCTCTTCATTCTTAATTTCTAGTAACCTGGAACATTTCTCTTCGATTTTCTTTACTAGTAATGTGCAACTTCCTTTCTCTTCAACGTTCTGGCTGAGCTTGAAAAATTTAAATCTTAATGTGGCAAATTCTTCTTCAATATTCTCACATTATTCTTCTTTCTTCATCATATGGATCTTGACAACTTCTTCCATTCTCTTTGTTTCTTCAAGAAGAAAATTTGTCCATCAAGTCTTCTTTCTTGTTGACCAAATTATGCTTCAAGATTGTTTAATTCCTCAGATATTTCCTTAATATGACTTGCCAAAATTTCTTCTCCCTTCTCTGCTTCCTTTCTTTGTGATACTGCTTTGACTTCCAATCACTTCTTTTCTTTCAATTGATGTTTAAGGGTTTCTTCAATCACTTTGGCTTCTTCCAGCTGAGCTTTTAGATTTATGATAATCTATTGGGATTCTTTGAAATTTTTGTGAGAACCATCATTTATCTTGATCAATTCTTCCTTGAGAGACTTGTTTTCCCTCCTTTCTTTTCTTATCTCACTTAAAGCACTGATTAGTTCAACCTCAAAATCTGCTACGCCTTCTTCACAATATTATTCTTCTAAATATGTCTGACATGATGAACATATTTCTTCTTGTTTGACTTCAACATCTTCTTTATTATGATTATCATGCTTTGGCTTTGAGACACAATGAGATTAATTAAAGTAGAGATTATGTAGTTTATCCCAAAGTTCTTTGGTTGATGAGAATTTTCCCACTTTGTCTTTTACTGAATCAGGTAATCCTTCCAAGATGAAATCCATTGTTATTTTTTTGTTTCCATTCAATTCCTTCTTGGTTGCAATTTTTGTTTCTTTGAAGTGGTGTATCATGTAACAACTGATTTCCAAACATCATACCCCTATGCCTATAAAAATGTTTTCATTCTTGTGCTCCACATCTCATATTTCAGACCATTCTAACCATAAAATATTGTTGTTCCATTTATTGTGCACTTTATGAATATTAATGCTCCAATATCTGTGTAATCCATGATCTACCTTCCCATGGTTAGACTATTTTCTTGAAGGACCTACTTTGATTCCAATTGTTGGAATACTGAGAGGGGGGGTGAATCAATATGAGCACTTTTTACCATTTTCAATCATAATATATAAAATTCAACTTTATCAACAATATATAATTTATGATTGCATTCAATATATCATGAGCATATAACCATAAACAATACCATTCAACAATATCACATCAGATACACATTACACCAAAATTTACGTGGAAACCCAAATGGGATAAAACCATGAAATGATTTCTTATATATATCAAGATTACATTCATAGGAAGCACCAACTGGAAGGAGGATCCAAAATGCTATTTACAGGCTCCAACCTGAAGAAAGATACAACTCCTTGAATTCTCCAGCTGCAACTGAAAGGAGACTCCACCCACCTAGTTTATAGGCTCAAACTCCCTGTGTTCTCTAGCTCCAACCAAAAGGATGCTACAACCTCATGATTTACAGACTCCAACTTGAAGGAAGCTCCAACACCCTATGTTCTTCGACACCAACCAGAAGGAGGCTACAACCCCCTTTCCTTACCCCATCCTACCTCCTTGAAATATAATTGTAGACTCAACCTGCCACTACCACTGATACTAAGACTGCCATTATCATTGATACAACAATCAACTAGTCGCTTTCACTTCCATATCAACATGTCACTGTCAATGTCAAATCAACTTGTCACTGTCACTGTCACATCAACTTGTCATTGAAAATATTTCACCAATATACCATCGTCAACCTATACCATATCATGCATCAACAATGTACCAAAACATGTACCATATCATGCATCAACCATGTACCAAAATATCAAACAATATGCCTCAAACAATGTACCAAATATGTGCAAACATGAAAAAACCATGTACCAAAAGATGTTCCTAAAACATGTGCCAACATACATAAACCATATACCAAGAGATGTGCCACAAAACATGTGTTGTATCATTCACGATATGCCTTAATAATATGCCATAAACCATGTACCATAACATATGCCTCAAGTATGTGTTAATATCCATAAACCATATATCAAGAAATGTGCCTCAAACATGTGTTATATCATTCATGATATGCCTCAATCATATGCCATAAACCATGTACCATAAGATATGCCTCAAGTATGTGTCAATATCACAAATATGTGCCTCTAAAAATGAACCATAACATCCATAAACCAAGTACCAAGGATATGTCTCAAGCATGTATCAATATCACCAAGACATGAACCTCACCATATGGAACCATGTACCAAAAGGCCTCCAATACATGCCTTAAACATATTCCATAACTACCAAGACATGAACATCAAAACACAAATAAGGCATATCTTTCATCATGAGGAAACCCTAATGCATCAAATCTCTTATCACCATACCTTTCTCAACTTCAGAATCAATCAGATGGAACCTTCTGCAAGCTTTTTCAAAAGCATCCGCTACTTGCTCCACTATGAACCACAGATGTCTAGTACCTTCTCCACTATGACCCATGGATATCTGTTGTAATATTGTAGATATAAAAAGTATACAAAACATAAATAAAATTCTAGAAATGGCAGATGAACAACAATATAACCAGAACAACACCACAATAATACCGATATGATACTAGAATAACACCAGAAATAACACCAGAACAGAAATAACACTTTGATTACTAAGAGAAATGTTCACTTGCCTCTTCGAGGGGGAAACCTCTAGTCATGCAGAGCTCTATTACAATAATATCCAACATAGGGTTCTCATACCCTCGAATCCTATTTATACAAAATATGTCTATCAAAAGAACCATCTAGAGGAAGATCCTTCTAGAAGCGTAAGCTTCTATTAGGTCTTCTTACATTCGACTTATTCTACCTTATTGAAAGGCCTTATTAATATTGACCTTTATTACATCCAAATATATTATTCTACCTACGTGAGGGGTTAGGTCCCTAACATCCGCTACTTGCTCCATTATGACCCGCAAATGTCCACTAATTGATCCACTATGACCCACAAATGACTTCATAGAACCTTTGTACACTTCACTCTTGTAGTATTTCCCTTTGCTGAACTTCGCCAATATTCCTAGCACAAGTTTAGACCCACTTAGGCTAGCTTCATTCACAAAAAATCACTTGAATTAATGACTTGTAACTATTTAGGGGCCTCTTAACCAATCTTCGGGGCTTCCAACTTCAAGAGGGCATAACTCCTCAACTGTGAGGAACCACGTGATGTACCACCTACCATTGGAAATGACACGACAAGGAATATCCATATATTAGTGTGTCACTTGCATTTACACTGTCGTTCATGTACTTATTCCTCAAACAACTTTGGGCTTCATGACCAAACCTATGGGGTTTCTCAACCACTTAACCATTTATCCATATTTCCAGGGATTCTTCTAGGTTTGACTAGGGTTGACATCAATGCTTATACATTTCATCTAGAGTTAACATCAATGAAAACTAACTTTCCAACAAAACCTTCCAAATAGTTGCTCAAAAATATTTTCCCTCCCTTGTGTTGCTTCAAAAATTCATTAGCCTCCTCTCTCTTGAATCACATAGTTGGCGTAGGTAATTGTAAAATTTTAAAAAATGTCAAGGGAGCTAAAGAAATGGGTTGATGACCTTGAATTTGAATTATTCTTCATTTAGAAACAAATTTATTTGCATTGAATGATCTCTTTCATATCAATTACTTCTAGAACACATCCTGCTAATGTGATTCTCGAGGTCTAGATTAGGTTCACCTTCTTCTCAGTTGGAGGAATATTTTTGTAGTACTTGTATGCCCTGTACCACTGGAACTATTGATCTTTATGACCAAGAGTGTTCAGTGTATCTCCAAAAAATACTTCCTTCTTCTTACTTGACATCTTTTTTTCTTTTTACAAAGGTGGTGTTACTATCGATACTTATAGGTTGGCATTTTTATTTTATTTAAATTCCACTTTGTACTACCTTGGTAACTCAATCAGTCATAGATCATGCTTTAAATGTCATCAGTTTTCATGGGACTTGGATTTATTGCGGCCCTTAATCGATGCATTGTTCATTAATAACGACATTATGCTTTTACGAGTGATGGATGATGTGGAAAGGGTAATTAATTTATTTGACGGGAAATGGCGATGTGATGGGATGATAAACAAAAAGTGTTAAGTACGGAGGTGTAAAATGATGTATGGGAAATTTTATGGAAATGTGGATTTGCGAGGTTGGAGGGTTGCAGACTTAAACTCTTATGAAAAAATCTTCTAGAAAGGGTGACAATGACCGCATTGAGATTCGTGAATATGGTTAAGTGTTGGGAGAAATGTGGACTTGCAAGGTTGTGAAGTTGCAGACTTAAATGCTTGTGAAACAGTCTTCAGGAAAGGGTGACAATGACCACATTGAGATTCATGAATATAGTTAAGTGTTGGGAGAAATGCGTACTTGCGGTGTTGCGGACCTATGAGTCATAGAAAAGTGATGAGGAGTAAGGATATTTGCTCCACAATGAGAAATATGGCTAAGTGTGAAAATAAGTGAAAAGTGGATGCATACCTGCAAATTTGTAGAGGTGGAAACTTAGGAACGAATTTAGGGATTCCACATGGCTTTGCATTCACATTGCTTGAATTTTGACTAAGTAACAAAAGAAAATGGAAAAGGAAACAAAGTAAGAGTCTTGGTGAGTGCAAGGTTGTAGACCTAAGTAATTCGATTTTTTTTTTAAGTATTGTTATGCAACTCTGCATCCGTGTCATTTGAAAACATGATTAAGTGATTGGAGATTTTTTGGTGTAAGAGAAGAAAAGTAAAGAAAAATCAGCTAAGAAAAATGTAAAAGAAATCCTAAGAGTGTTTGACTGACAATAATAGACCGGTCGAAAATATGGATCAACAATGGGGAAAAGAAGAATATAATGATTGTCTTCCTCGGTTATACCTTTTGTAGGAGATAGTATCTCTTGCATTGGATATTTTCCATTCTCTACTTTCCCAAATTCATGGAATGGTGCTAATCTCTGGTCCATAGCGTGCAACTTTTTTTCCAACTCACATAAAATACTTCTATGGAATTCTTCGTGACATATCAATCGATCTTGAATATTTTGCTTCTCCTCCTTGAGAGATTTTAATTGCATCCTTAATCCATAATTCTCCTTCTGAATCTGTCGGTTAATGTCCTTATGGAACCTTAACTTCATGAGAGATTTACTCATGTTATTCTTTTCAACAAAAGATATATACTAGGATCCTTCAAACACTTTTACCAACTTGAGTCTTGGATCTCGTCATATCAACTTGAAAATAATGGTAAAAAAATAGCTTTGATACCAACCTAATCCGAAAATCCTTAGATGCCAAATTATTCTTTAAATACACATCTTAACATCTAACATCTAACATCTTAAATTATTCTTTAAATACACATGCAAATCTTTTACTTATCCAAAAATTCATAAAAAGACGATAATTTGTTGAATCAAGTGAGATGACACAACATAAAATAAAAGAAATATATAAGACAACATTTGATGACGAAGTTCACCTCTCCTGGGCTACATCTCAGAGTCCCCTTTCAACAATGAGATTGTTCTTCGTTAATCTCAAATATCAAAATTACAATTAAAATGGACATACAAATCCAATTTTGAAGTTACTCTTCAATTCTGCTACTCAAATCCAAAAATAGAGTTTACCATTGAATTCATCACGAAATTCTGAGAAAAGGGAGTATCAACTCGACGATATTTTGAACTGGCTCAATTTAACCCTCTTTACATGCCAAATTGAGAAAACATAATGCCACCCCCATTCCAAGCCATGATACCATAAGGGGAATGATTCAACTAGATTCCAAAGTTGAGATTATCTAGGAAGGTTACTCTCCTTTCTCCTCTGACAACAATTGAAGTTTCCCCCTTCCCACTGAGCTTAGGAATTCTATAGGTTTATCAGGTGGTTTCTCAACTGGATTTCCTCTTCACAAGGGAGTCCCTTATCTGCTAAACATTCCCTCAGTGACCTCCCCTTACCAGTGTCATTTTTTTTCCAGTAAGCACCAAGTTGTAGTCTGTTATCACTCTAGTCTAGATCCAGGTCTTCTATGTTTAAGGGTGATCAATATCAATTTGAAAAACCTTCCTATTTTTCTCAAATAAATATCTCCATTCTCTTTTCTTCTTGACTTGTGCTCTCTAACACCTCTATTCTCAACACATGTTTCTCTATGTGTCTATTGCTCACCATCTCTCTCTCGGGTTCATTATTCTCCATTGGTCTGTGTGTGCGTGCACCCTCCTCCTCTTCTATCTTCCATTGGCCATATCTTATTCCCTCTTAGTGAACGAGAGATATCCAAAATTTCTTCCCCTTCACTATGTATTTTGGATATTTACATAGTCAATGAAAGATCTTACCCAACCAATTTCATGAAGGATCTTACTTCTATCACATTTTTAGGGTCAGGACAATGCATGATTTCATTAATATTTTTGGAATCCACTGCCACTCCTTCTGCTGAGATTATGTGGCCTAAATACTAGATTTCCTTTTGAAAGAAATCACACTTGCTGAATTTAGCTTACAATTGGTGATCTCTTAGCACCTGTAGCACCATCCTGAGATTCTCTTCATGCTCTTCTATGTTCTTGGAATATACCAATTTTTTTTCCACAAATACTAATACAAACATGTCCAAGTATTTTTCGAGCACGCTATTCATCAAAAACATGAATGTAGCTGGTGCATTTGTAAGTTCGAATGGAACCACTACAAACTCATAGTGTTTGTACCTTAGTCTAAAGGTTGTCTTGTGAATGTCCTCATCCTTGATTCTGACTTGGTGATATCCCAACCTCAAATCAATCTTTGAAAATACTAAAGCTCCTCTAAGTTGATCGAAGAGATCATCTATCCTAGAAAAATGATACTTGTTCTTGATGGTCATCTTGTTCAACCACCGGTAGTCGATGCATAGTCTCAAGGTACCATCCTTCTTCCTTACAAACATGGTTGGTTCTCCTCATGGAGATACACTCAACCTAATGTAACCATTATCCAACATTTCCTTTAAATGCACCTTTATCTCCACCAACTATGGGGTGCTCATCCTGTAGGCAACTTTCGAAGCTGGTACTGCTCCAAGAACAAGATATATTGAGAAATCAAGATCTCTTTTTCAGAGGTAGTCCAAGGACATCTTCTGGAAACACATCTCTGAATTCCAACAACATTGGGTGATATTCAAACTCCATCTCTTTTCTCTCTGTTGAGTTAAGCACTTGTATAACATACAAGGGAAAACCTTTTCTGCTAAACCTTTTGAGATGCAACGCTGATATTTTCCTTATTGAAACTGGCTTCTGAATTCCTTGCAAAATCCTTACATTTACTTCCTCATCTTTGCATTACAAAACCTTATCATAACAATTTAAATTTTTCTTGTGGGAAACTAGCCAATCCATTCCCAACAACACATCGTATGAGCCTAGGGGTAGGATATTCAAGACTACCCAAGTTTGCAGTCCATCCATTTCAATTAGACATGCTTTGATCAACTCAACCACTTTTCTCTTTTTTTCCAGTGGCTAATTGGACCAACCATGCTTTTGCATGTTTCTTTCTCTGCAATGAACATGCCTCAACAACTCGAGGTGAAATATAACTGATCTTAGATCCCAGATCAATTAAAGTAGAGACAGGTTGATTGGAAATAATACCTTCCAATTCCACCATAGAGGCTTGGTGGTATGCTTTATGATTCTCTACAGTTGCTTAAATTCTCAACATCCTTTGAGCTACATCATTGACTGTAGTTGCCTCCTACACATTTTATAACTTTATATTATCATGTTGTCTATGGGGACAATCCCTCAATAGGTGTGGTTCTCCACATCCCCAACATTGCAATGGTCCTTTCTTGGGATCCTTTGCTCTTTCTCATGTTTTCTTTGTTGGTTTATTTCCACTTTGAGATGGAAAATTTTGTTGATGTACACTCCTGCCTGGTTGACCCAACTGTGCACCTTTCTTGGAATTTTATATGAAAAATATTTATCCCTTCTTCTAGAATCCACTCTTGTCCTTCCTCTTCCAATCTCTCGAAGGCTCTTGCTTATGCTTAGACTAGTCATAACAACACTAATCCTTTCAAATAATGTCCTCCAATGTCTTTGGTTTGTCGAATTCAATTCGATCTTGGTAGGAATGTGGAAATCCACTGAGAAAACATTGCACTCTTTCCTTCTCATCCTTGAGGTAGGGGACATACCTCATGAACTCCATAAACCTTTTGGTGTATGCATCCATGGTAAGTTGTCCCAACTTATTCTCATGGAATTCCTTGACCTTATCATCCTAATACTAATCTGATAGGTAAGACTTTCAAAAGTATTTCTCAAACTATTTTCATGTTAGCTTTCTTTCCTCCAGTACCTTTATTTCCTTGAGGTCTTCCCACCATATGGAAGATCTTCCATTCAGGTTAAAAATGGAAACCACATCCTTAGTATTATCGAATAATTATGTACCCGAAATTACTTCTACAAACCAAATATCCATGCTTTGGCTTCTTCTCCTTTCTTTATCTCTCCATCGAATATAGGTGGCTTAGCATTTTTGAACTCTTCAGTTAAAGAACTCTAGGAATTATTCCTCTTCTTCTTCTTCTTCAGGACACTTGAATCTATTCCACTAGTAAGAATCTCTATCGAAGTAGTCTTCCTGCTAGATGACTCCGTGGAAAAAATTCAACTCGATCTGCTCCTCTTGGAATTCTAATTCTTCTTTCTAGAATAACTCTTTCCCACATCACTATGATCCAATCCGTGCTTCTGAGCATCCAAATGGGTTTTCAACCTCTCCGATTGCTACAACTCTACATTACTAGGGCCTTTCTACAAATGTTTCTAGATTTTAGATACGCTCTGCAATAGTACTGCATTCAACTCTGCCTGCTCATCCTGAGCTCTCATAAGCCTCTCAATGTCTGCCTTCAAACTTCTAACGATGGCCATCAAATTTGGAGGGGTTTCTCTATCTCTCCTTCCATCAGACTCTTCATATCTAAGATGTGATGTGTCATCCATATTGTGCTATACCATTCACTTTGATCCGATATATTTTCATTGATGTGACTTATTTAAGAATTGTATTAAATGAGCATAAATTGAAGTGCACCACAAAGAAGGAAAATCTCAATAATAAAGAGACATAAGCATCAAATCCGAACATAAAAATTTGATAATGGAGTTTGTCCCTGATGGACTACGTCTTCGGGTCCTGCTCGTAAATGGATAGGCCTTTTTATTAACTCAACAAAAGAATTTGGAAAAATACATAAGTATACCTCATTATGGAATTAAGATGCAAAATTTTTTCTTAGATCAAAAAACAAACAACACCATTGAATTTGTGGCATCGAATTACCCCAAAATGATTTTTTCCACACCTTAATATGACTATGGCACTCCCAGGCCCATGAGAAATCTCATCTTGATTTTCATGCCTACAACTTGCAATTAATTCTTTGTACTTTCCTTGTAAAACATGCCTGACCATACCTTCGAGCACCCTCCTCCCGTGCAATGACAATATGAGTTTTTAAATTAAAAAGTGGGTGGATTGAACAACATGGCCATTTGGCCCAACGATGATTGGAGGCTATTATTAAAGCATTGGTTGGGGAGGTCTCGGGGTCGAACCCATGGGCCTCCCCCTTTTGGCTTATAGTTAAAAAAAATTCGATAAATGGTGGTAACCACTGCCAAGTTTTGGAGATACGCCAGCTGTGGTGGAGTTCTGCCATATGGAGGCGCTAACCATTTCCAAGTTTGGAGATATTCCATAACTATCCGCTGTTTAGATTTGTTGAAGCCAGATGTAAAGGGATCGACCACCAGATTTGGTGGAACCTCCACCAAATTTGGTGGGCTGGTCATTTTTAATTTTGCAATTTCTGTTACGGGCCCTCATTGGGAATTTTCCCACTTCCACGTGGCAACCCATGACTGGGCCATGTGGCGACCATTCATTGGCCCACATCACCTGCTTACACATTCACTCCCATGTCACCTCTTGCTTGATCATCTTGCCATGTCACCTACAAGGTGGCTGTATGGATGCCACATGTTTTCCACGTCCTGTACGACCTACCATGTGGATGTACAGACTGCCACATGGCACTTTTCCATTGGCCCACATACCAACTGGAAAATGCCAAAAATGGGTGACACATAATAGCATCTGGTGCTGCCACATCATCATGATGATGCCATCATGACATGTGTCGATCTATGATTGTGCCATGTACTTTGTACGAATGCTGAAGTCATCCGTACTAATGCTGACGTCATTAGTACAGATGCTTACTCATCCCTGCTGACTGGGCTAGGTTGAACAAAAATTTGATCGTGAATATCTTTCAATCCGTAACTCCGTTTGACGAACCGTTTACGCAGTTGGAAATATTGCGACGTGGTCTTCATGATGGTGCCAATTTTGCCGAGTTTTGGGGACTTTGAATTTTTGCCTTTTCTCCACCTGCTGAGGCCATTCTGAGATTTCTGATGAACTTCTGAGAATTATGAGTTATCCTTAGGCCTCCTTGGATCATTTCGAATCACACCTTTACTACTTTTCAATGCATCCTACATGTTGAAACAACAACTATCATTAGTAATTACATTACCGGTGAAATCATGCATGTTAGACAATCAGTAAAAATTTTCTTTAAACAATTTCAAGAGGCCTTGGTGATCCATTCAAGTCGAGAGTTTGAACTCTGCTCTGATACCACTTTGTAGCACACCCGAGACCCTAACCTTACTTAGGCTGGTGGGATGTCGACTTTCCTTTTTCTCTCATGACTAGCTAGCAGATTCATAAGTCATTGAAATGAGAACTTCTCTTATCAAAACTTAAGCTAAGACAATATTTACACAGTTTGAAGGAAATGGGATGGGTTCCACCCATCGAAATTTTTTCAACGACTTTGATCTCCCCCAATTATGATTTTAGAATCCAAAGTTATAGCCTCCTGAAGCTTTCATACCATCGTGGTAAAATCTACCCTCATGCCATATGGTGTCCACATGAATTTCTATATTAATGGTCCCGATCACTTGAACCTACTTTCATTTTCGTTGCTGGGAATCCTACTCTGGTGGATCATCAACATCCCAACCAAAGTTCTCATGAAGATCCTTCTTTTCGAAATTGTCCCAGATCAAATGGCTCTCGAGACTTGATTTTCATCATCTCCGATCGAGTCGATGCCTTGAAATATTAAATTTAGAGATGATATTAATTTATTTTCAATTTACTAGACAATAATAGCACAAGAAGGATCATTGAAAGAAACAAAATCACAAGGTTCACAACATTTATCCTGGGAAACCCTCATGGGGGAGAAAACCCAACAAAAACTTCCTTAATATAGATTGCCAATACAATGCCAAGATAATAAACCAAACATAAGAAAATATCCATGATCCAGATTTTATGAGCAGAACAAAATGAATACAGATTATTGAAATATTCTTAACACAGAATAACAAAGATACAATAAAATTGGTTTTCTATTCAATAAGCAAATAAGCTGAAACTATAAAATGCAATGGAAAACAAGCTTGCTGGAATGGTGGCGGCTTATCTCTAAGAAGAGATGTGACGATTGTGCTCATTCGCAAGAAGATGATTACAATGAGGCTCTGAAGGCCTTTTTTACAATAAACCGATATTTCAAAAACCCTAGACATCCAAAAAACCTAACCCTAGGAGACGAAGAGCCAAAAGTCATGTGGGTCCTATTTGGGTAAGTTAGTACATCAACTTCCCGGGGTCGTAACTTTTGCATATGATCTCCGTTTGGGGCGCATGATAGCTCTTTGGAAAGGCATCGTCGAGGAGATTCATTTTGGGGGCTCAATTAGAAATTTTATTTATCATTGAGAAGATCAATCCTGAAAAACCTTCATTTAGGCCCTCAAAATGGCCCTAGAAGTTAAAAACTGCTAAAAATAGTAAATTACCAAAATTGCCAGAAACTGTTTTGAGCCATTTGGAAAAGGTGGGTGGCCATCGATATCCACCTGGATCAATCATCACTCCTTAGGAAGTAATGGTATACATTACTTTTATTTCCCCCATAAGATAAGGAAATTTTTGCTGAATTTGGCCTCGGGTGAGCCACTTGCCTTGGTGTAGGAGCTGCCCTGCTTTGGCGACTCGATAAAGCTAGATCCTTTTCTATCGAGTGACATCGATATGTGTGTCCACAATATGATCACTGGATGCCTATTACATGTATTCAAGTTTTATCTCTGTTGGTGTCAACTGCTCTACTTTCTCTAAGGTGTCCAATAATGGTGGGAAATATGGCCGAAGGAGAGCCACGTTGAAAACTGGGTGTAGGCCAAGGAAAGGGGGAATTTTGAGCTCAAAAGAATTGTCATCCACAGCCTTGGTGATGGTGTATGACCCATAATAGAGTGGGAGAAGCTTCCGATGGGGCTGTGTAAGGCATTCTTTCTGCAAGTGCAACCAAACTTTGTCCCCCAACTGAAACTTATGTGGCACTCGATGTTGATCATGGCACTGCTTGTGCTTGGCACTAGAATTCTGTAAAATATCCTGAACTTGTTGGAATATGTGCTGGATTTGCTCAATGAACCGAGTGGCTTTGTCAGCTTTTGGTGGAGCAGGGTACGAGTTGACCAAGGTGGTCGCTAGGGGTAGTGCAACATCCATGGGGCCCAATGGTTGGAATCCCAAACACACCTGAAAGGGGCTTTGGCCAGTTGAGCTATGTAGGGATCAGTTGTAGATATTCTAGACATAGGGAAGACTCTCATCCCATGTGCAGGGGTGTTTTGAATTGTACATGTGCAGGATATGTGCGATCATCCGATTGACGACCTCAGTTTGGCCATCTGTCTGGGGGTGGAAGGTAGTGGATTTGGTGAGCTTGGTATCCAGCAGTGACCAGAGGCTCGACCATAATGTGCTAAGGAACTGACTGTCACGGTCTGAGAGAATGGTTTGTGGGATCAAAAAATGTACCCATACTTGTTCAAAGAATAGCTTGGCAGTGACTTCTACTATGATATTCTTCTTGCAGGCTGCTAGAATCACCATCTTGGAAAAGCGATCAACAACCACAAAAACACAGTCATTTCCCCTCTTGGTGGACGGGAGGCCCAACGTGTAATCCATTGAGATCGATTCCCATGGACTATCAGGAGTAGGAAGAGGGGTGTACATGCCCTGTTTCTTTGTGGTTGGTTTGGAAATAGTAAAGGAGGTGCAGGACTTGATATACTTGCTGACATCCTGTCAAAGTTTCAGCCAGTAGAAATGTTTTTGCAGCACTGCCACTATCTTTTTGATGTCAAAGTATCCTGCCACCTGATTGTAGTGAGCTTCCGAAATCATCTTCACATGCTCACTTGATGGACGCAGAGATGGCCCAGATGACACAACAACCCATCCTGAAGATGGAAATTAGTGACCATTGAGTTGGCGCCCAACATTTGGTAGGTGGTGGAGAAGTTAGGGTCTGTCTCGTAGAGGTGGGGCCATCTGGAGGTCTTGTGGCTGTAAGAGTCTAGCACCGTGGTGAGTGCCACGACTGGAGGTCGGCTGAGGCAATCAAAAACTCGGTTGGTAATTTGTATTTTATACTTGATGTTGAGGTGGAATTGCTGTAGGTACGTGAGCCACTTCTGATGGCGGTCATTATGCAATTTTCCTTGGGTTTGCATGAACTGTAGTGGCTTGTGATAAGTGTGGATGAATGTCTCCTTCCCAAGAATGTAATGTCTCCATTGGCGGTAGGCTTACACATTGGAGTACATTTCTTTGTCATAAGTAGGGTACTTATAAACAACGTTTGATAGTGTCTCACTATGATATGCCACAGGGTGGTCGTGTTGAGTGAGAATGATGCCCACAACATAGTATGAAGCATCTGTCTCAATATCAAAGGGATGTTGTAGGTCCAGTAATGAAAGTACTGGGGATGAGCACAAACGATTCTTCAAGTCCTCGAAGGCTTGTTGTTGGGATAAGCCCCACACAAATTTTTCCTTACTGCCACCCTTGGTTACTTGGCTGAGTGCCCATGAAATATGAGAGAATCCCAACATGAAACTGCGATAGAAATTGGTGAGGCCCAAGAAGCTCCGAAGTTTAGTGACTGTGGTTGGGGATGGCCAATCACGGATGACCTGGATATTGGCTGGATCCACATGCACACCATGATGATCAATGATGTATCTTAAGTAATGGACCCTGTTTATGTCGAAGGAGAATTTTTCCAAGTTTTCATATAGTTTGTGTTGCCGCAAGGTGTGCAAAACTTGCTGAATATGCTGCAAGTGTTCCACCCAAGTCTTTTTGTAAAGGAGGATGTCATCTAGATACACCACTACAAAATTTTTGGTGAAAGGTCATAGGATATCGTCCATCATACTCATAAAAGTTGTTGGAGCATTTGTCAAACCAATGGGCATGACCAACCATTCAAAAAGACATTCTTTTGAATTGAAGGCAGTCTTCCATACACCTATCTGTTCTATTAGGACCTGGTGGTAGCTAGACATAAGATCAATCTTACTGAAGTATTTGGCCCTCGTGAGATGATCAAGGAGGTTGTCGATTTGGGGAATCGTGTACTGATTTCAGACTGTGATTTTATTTAGGGCCCGATAATCAATGTAGAGTCGCCAGGTCCTATCTTTCTTCTGCACCAACATGATTGGGCTCCCACAAGGCGATGAGATGGGAAATATGTGCCCCTTGTGGAGAATTTCTTGGATTTGCCTCTTGATCTCCTCCTTTTCTAACAAAGAGAAGTGGTAGACTGACCCATTGGGTAGCGGTGCGCCTAGGGTCAGATCGATGGGATGCTTGACTTGGCAGTGCAGAGGTACCCCGGTAAGAGAAGAGAAGATATCTGAGTATTCTTCCCTGAACTTATCCACTTTCTTCTGTTGTGTGGAGAGATCGTCCGTGGAGGCCTTGGATGTGGCTGTGATATTTCTCTCACTCTGAGAGTGAATAACGAAGAATACAAATTTCCCAGTTTGAGAGATGACCTTCCTAGGGACTGCCTCAAGTATCCTGTACAATTTCTTGCTCAAAGTAATAATAACACTACGAGGCCTAGACTCATATACAACATGACATTTCCATAAATAAGGTTTTCCCAATAGAGCATTACAAACTTTGAGAGGAGAAACATCACACAATAGCTCATCTTTGAAGGGCTTGATGCCGTACGACAGTCGACATTATTGGCTGATGCAAAGATCACTTTCTTGGTAGATCCATCCAATGGTGTAGGGTTGTGGGTGTGGCATTGTCACCACGGCTAGGTGCTTGACGACCTCTGCTAAGATGAGATTCTTCTAGCTACTGATATCAATGATGAAGTGCAGCGTGGTGCCTTTCACCCACATCTATGAATGGAAGAGGTGCTCACCTTCTTTTGGCTCGTCTAGTTCACCAAGCTGGAGCTTGCTGGTATCAACGGTGGCACTGGGTTCCTCATCAATGATCTTTATTCCCCTTACTAGTTCTGAATCAGAGTTAGAAACCGCATCTGATTTAGAGGATTTCACTTCGGCCACCAATGACTTCTTTGAGTGACAATCAACAATGTTATGCCAATGGATCTTATGAAAGTCACACCACTTCCTGGTATCTTTCTTTGTCTTTTCGGTGACCTTCTTTGCTTACGGCTTGGACTGGTTGTATGGATACTGTCCATATTTTCTCTTTCCTTTTTTATGTGGGTTGGGGCCACTCTTTCCTATATTTTGATGTGAGGGGTTCCTAAACTCAAATTGCCACGTCTTTTGTTTGAGCTTCTACTCGATTTTGACGACATATCGATAGGCCGCACCCAAGGAAGAGATGTCCAGAAATTCCATTTTGGTCTGTATGTATCTATGCAGAGAACCGCGATACTTGAGCACTAAATGTCACTCTGAATCTTTGATACCCAACTTGGTGTGCAAGGTATGGAATATATTTGTGAAATTTGGCACTGCTTGGTCCCTTTCTTTCCGTAGTGTGGTCCATTTGGTATACAAGTTGTCATAACTTCTGACAGGGTAGTATTATTCCTTAATAGCCTCCCTGAAGGATTCCCAAGTGGCTGTGACTGTAAATAATGAGGGTTCCTCTATTTCCTTTTTCTCATAGAAAGTTTCCTACCAATCTTTGACATGGGGAACGACTTTGAGGAGCGTAAAAGTAATCTTTTCTCTATTCGAAAATTTATGGACAAAAAAATACCCTTCTAGTTGATTCAACCACTTGTCTACAACATATGTGTCTATTTGACCTTCAAATATAGGAACATAGAGGTTTATTTGTACCTTAAAGGGGGTGGTGCCTCTGCTCGAGGAAGATGCATCACTTGTTGGTAGCTGCCGAAGGATTTGTGCGAAACTATCCATCATCTCGTTCCTCTGTTGCGTGAGGGATTCCTCAAGCAACATTTTGAAAGGATATCCTGTCTCATCATATTTCTTTTCTCATTCCATGAGAGATCGCTTGGGTGTGCAAGAGATTTTTTCCTAAAGAGAAACAAGCTTGAGACCTAATTCTTTGTACCCTGACCTTGTTGGGGACATGCATTAAGACGGAAAGGAGTAGACCGCTCTGATACCATTGATCCTGATTTTATGAGCATAAAAAAATGAATATAGATTATTAAAATATTCTTAACACATAATAACAAAGATACAATAAAATTGATTTTCTATTCAATAAGGAAATAAGATGAAATTGTAAAATGCAGCGGAAAACAAGCTTGCTGGAATGGCAGCGACTTATCTCTGAGAAGAGATGTGATGATTGTGCTCATTCGTAAGAATATGATTACAATGAGGCTTTGAAGGACTTTTTTACAATAAATCAGAATTTCACAAACCCTAGATATCCAACAAACCTAACCCTAGGAGATGAAGTGCCAAAAGTCATGTGGGCCCCGTTTGGGTAAGTTAGTACATCAACTTCCCAGGGTTGTAACTTTTGCATATGATCTTTGTTTGGGGCGCATAATAGCTCGTTGGAAAGGTATCATTGAGGAAATGAATTTTGGGGGCTCAATCAGAGCATTTGGTGTTAATTGAGAAGATCGATCCTGAAAAGCCTTCATTTAGGCCCTCAAAATGGACCCAAAAGTTAAAAACTGCTAAAAATAGTAAATTATCAAAATTGTTAGAAAACTGTTTTGAGCCAGTTGGAAAAGGTGGGTGGACACTGATATCCACCTAGATCAATCCAACACTGAGAAATGTGGCTCTCTCTTCCTTCTTCTCCCAACTGCATCTCTCAAAACTTGCGTACTTTATGAGTGAATGAGTGAGTGAGCAAATGAGGCACTAGCCTCCTTTATTTATACTAGCTGACAGGCGTTGAAAAGGTGTCTCTTCACTAGGCAGGGCTGAGTTCTATTCTTAGTGGTTAAAACCACTTTAGTTAGTCCTGGGGCCTGAATTCTTAATTAGCATAATATAATTAGGGTTTGACCCATCCACAAAATGGGATTTGGTCAAGTACAAATCCCAACATGATCAATACACAAAAGGGGATTGATCTAATGAATAATAACGCAATAATAAATAGAATACTCTTTGTAGTTACAATATTTCAACACTCCCCCTTAACAAGAAGGGGATTCTACAACATCATCAAGAGAGAGAGAGGGAAAAAACATCAACAACATCTGGAACACTGACTGGCATATCTATAAATCATCAAAAGTTTTTCTCATCATCATTCACAACATTGTTGAGGAAAAGATATGAAATGATCTTAATCAAGCATTTTCAGATTCTGCTTGGCTAAATCAAAATAGACGGGAATATCACCCTATGTTTATAGCCATCAAAAATAACATCCTAACTCAAAATTATTGATTAAATGTGCTTAGGCTAGTCTTTTTTATAAGTAAAAGCTTGCTGGAAATTCACTGTTTATATGATTTTATGAATATAATAGTTGCTAAAATAAATGTAGAAATAGAAGTAAAGACACCAAGATGATAATCAAGACAGATGAGACATAAAGCAATCCTTTATTTCATTCCAATTCACCAAAGAGTCATTCTTTTTACAAAATTTCATGCATAAATTTCGGACCAAAGTCAAACTTAAACATCCCCGATGGAACATACAAAAGGACCTCTGACAGAAAATAAAAAACTGAACTCTAAAAGTTGGATTAGCTTGCCATAGATTGCTGCCCACTTGACTCTACACAATAGCATTTGTTAGTCATGAAAAGTAATTCACAAACAGACAAGTCTACACAGACTATCGAAGATAGATCAACACCTCTGAAAAACAAGTGTCTGAATGATGTAATTCAACCCTGAATCTTGCTGTCTACAATAAGACCCTGCTATCATAAAAAAGAATTAGGCTTGTGATAAATTAAGGAATGAATGAAAACTAAACTATCTCAACATAAGCTCAAAGAGCAAACCTTAGTATGCATCTCCTTCTATCCTCCCCTTATTCCTCCCTTTCATTTTGCCTTTAAGCAAATTAGAATTGGTTCAAGTAGTTGAACCACCTCATGAGTTAAGTTAATTAAAAAACTCAACCAACATTTTAGTTAGGGGGAAAAGTAATAATCATAATAAGGGTTATAAATAAATAATAACTAGTAGGTGGGACCCCTTGTGACTCCCTTGAGCTCTTAACAGTCACACCATATTAGTTAATTAAGCAAAACACCCCTCCTTGTGACTCCCATAATCATATTAACATTTGACAATTTATCTCTAAATATTTTAAATTATTTTCAAAAAAAATATATTACTCATATATCCAAAGAAAACATGTTGTCTAAAATTTCTGAAGTCAACTGTTATCAACCATAAATAACATAAAAACTCAAAAACCATATTTCCCACTCTAAGATGTGATCTTTCTTTGATTGCTGCTGTCACCCTTCAATTTTTCTGAATTTTCCTTTGGCTGCGCTGAGCCTTTAGGCCTAATCTCATTGATCACGTGAGAACAATCATCCCTCAAATGCATTCGGGAAGACATAGATTTATTAGAGACATTGGAGGGTGAGGAAGGGGTAGCAGTGGCTTTTCCTTTGTCAAGGGCATGGTGGGCCTCAGTTTTCAACCTTTTGATAGCATGAGAGGAATGAGCTGGTGAGTGAACATGTGCGACTTGGACAATCAGGTTAATAGGCGAGGGAGAAGGTAAGGACAAATTGGGCTAGCCACGATGTTGGGAGACTGCCGAGTGGACAATCTCTTTCCATCCATCATTTTTTGGAACCTCAAGTTGCATTGAGACATGAGGGGGCATGAGAATACCAGGGGTTTGTGGAGCTTGGAAGGGAGGCCTTTCAGGCCTAGGTTGGACCACTCCTTTCCCAATCCAATTGAAAAGTACATCCTGAAACAACTGGCCTAACTCCTGTGAGTCAGCATCAAAGTGTATGGAGAACCTTGGCCTTCTTGGGCCTCTGTTCCAATTGCCTCTCCCTTGGTTGTCTCTGCCATGGCTACCTTAGCTGAAAAAGATCATTCCTGCATGCATGATTGATTAGAAAATAGTCCTTTTAACAACCATACATGACAACTCTTTAAAAATATGAAATAGATTTTGGATCAGTAACATATAAGACTCATGCAATCCAATCCTTACAAATAGTTTTACTGTTGTCAATGAGAAGGGGGTGAACAAAAGACCCAGGGATATGCGAGGGGTTTGTATTGAGCGAAACATGACATAATGAAGGGGAAAAGAACACAATTACTTCTCAAAGACAACAAAAAATCAACTATAACACAAATCGAAGAAAATACCATTGTAATCCAATCTAGAACTTACAAATTCAAATTGCTTCAATACAAAATTCCTCTTGACTATAATTAAATTTTAGAACAAGGAGTGAAAAATGAATGTGGGAAGGTGAGGGGGTTGTAATTAGTGGAAAGCGAAATAATGGTGGGAAAAGAGAGCGGGTACTATTCATAAAGTTAATTAAGTAATCCATACAATCATTCCAAATCAATGTAAAAGATCAACACCAACCAAAATGATCACTGTGCCAAAATAACAACTACTGTGTAAAATTTAAACAATCATGTGCATTAACTTGCTCATTGTTCATAGTCAAATTGTAACACAGTGTCACCAAAACAAGACAATATGCATTCCACAACAACCTGTAGAGGATCTCTTCTCTTCTCATTTATCCATCTAACATTTTAAAACAATCTCCAAATGAATACACAGTTAATTACTTCCACTCTGTATAACGTCAACTCAACCACTGCTCACGAATTATTTCAATTATCAAATACAATTCAAAGGTCGTGCTCGATTTTGTCTTTTAATTCATTTAATAATTGAATTGTAATGAGGTTATATTGTCACAACACCTGTGCCTATCATTGTTAAAATATATGATATTCATTAAACATACATAGTGGAATGTCAACACAATAAACCATACTTAAATTGCAAAGATCCTGACTTGCCATTTAAACACACATACAACAATCACCACTTCAACTCACGCTATGCTGTGGAATACACAAAGCATTCGACAACACGAAAGTGTATTTCTGTGACTGTACAAGTCCAATTTTCTTTGACTCTAAACATTCAAAATGCTGGGCTATCCATTTAATACAATGAGGCAACAACAATATACCCGATCTCATAACATAAATGATCAAATTGCAACAAAGCCATGCTTAAAAACTCTGTGACTATCTCTGAGGGTGCAACCAATAATATCCATAGCTTACACAGTGGATGGCCATACCATAATCACCATGATTTCAATACTTCCATGGAAATTAAAACACACAGTCATAATAATCAACCACTCAACCTATCATGTTGTAGGAACGCCACACATACCCACACATCATGCAGGAAGCAATGCTGTGACTTAATCAATTCAATGATCACATGGACAACAACTGTGTACTTGATTTAACAATCATCCAGTTAACCATGCTGATCTTATCCATTTAATTATAACAACAAATGAAGTAACTAGATACCAAAACCAACACCACTATCACATAATCAACGAGGCGAGCCATTAATCAACTCTGTTGACAATACACCACCAATTCATAACAACCAACAGTAGACCCACCATGCCATAATGGCCCCCTTTATAAAAAATTGGGCTTAAGACATCAAGGGTTTTCTCTGTGGACTAACACAGGGACGCTAGAGTCGACTCCTCTCATTGGTGAAGACCTCTGAGACCAACAGTGCACATACAGGGTATACCACAATTGACTTTATGAACATGATGACAATTCCTGTGCCAGGAGAGGCTTGTTGATACTGAGAGGGGGGTGAATCAGTATCAAGTACAATTTAAAAACCTTTTCCAACTTATACTTAAACCATTCAATTATATCTAATGAGAAATGAACAATAGTATAAGAGCTACACCAATACACCACAATACACCATGCACAATAT
>JASDQU010103381.1:42143-73935 GCA_032191745.1 Picea mariana | reverse complement strand
ATTTTGTAATTCTTTTCTTTAATTGTCTTCAGGGCCTACATGTACAATTCACTTTGTCATCTTCAAAAATTCATTTCTCCTCAACCATGAGGATCCACGTGACGTGCCACATACCACCGGAAAGAGAATGATGTATACTATCCATCCATGTGTGTTGTATCTTCATTTTCATTTTTCTTCATGTCTAAATAACTTCATCAATCTTCTGGTCCAAAACCCATGACTAGGGTTGACATCAATGACAACAACCAATCTTCCAACAAGGCTATGAACAGAGGATCAAGGCTCCATTTTGGCCCTATAACGATACTTATCATAATCAGGGTATAAATCTCGTGGTTCTCCGAGCCAACCAACTAACAACGCTGAGATGAAACAGAGCCGGGAAGAAGAAATATAACCCATTGCGTGACCATTAGTAGCATGAACAACCCAATACCCAAGTGAAGAATGCACAGTGACACAAGGTGCTTCCAACCCATTAAACCCCATAAAAACCAAAGACTGGGTATGGTGATATGAATGCATGAAGACAACCAACCACTCTAGACCAAAGGAAACCCTCCAACTAAAACCAACAAGGATGACAGAGAGCCTTTATGGCTACTAATGCTCAGAACGACCAATAACATTGTGACTTCAAGCTTCATTGCAATGAAAAACCACAACGATTCATTCCAGAAAAATATCACCAATTAGCACAGTTTCCCGACTCAAGGAAATCACAAACCCATACATGCCGAGCCACTATCTATTTCATAACTAGAGAAAATTCATGGATAGAAAAAAAAAGCATACTTGTAACCAAGAGCACCTTAAAAACACGAATTGGATAAGCGATTCTCCCTCTGCTTGAAAGTTGGAGCCTAACCACAACAAACATAGTTGAACAATAGCCCAACTAGGGTGGCAGGCATTAGAAAGAGTAAGGGTGATGTGCAGTAAATGCACGTCGCCTCCACCCTTCAATCATTTAATTTCTCAGTACACACCAACCATTAACCATTCATTTAAATCATGCATTAGAATTAGCATCTATCACTTTTCAAATGCGCCACCCACATCATATCTTACCATTTCCAACTTAACCATAATGCATATCAACTGTATAACTCAAAAAATCGCATAGCCATTAACTTATTGGCTAGGATAACAACAATCATTTAAATTTCGATTCATGTAGTGTAGCATAAGAGCATAGTTCGATTCCTTATTTTTGCATTTTGTTATACTTCTTTACTTATTTTCAACTACTCTTATGTGTTGTTGCTAACATGTTTATTGTTCACGCGTCACAATAAGGAATCCATGAGCATATATCAATGATAACATAGACCATCGTAACAAGAAAATTGAGCCTAGAGCATCATAAAAATAACATGCCTTATCCACCATTCAATTGTCGCAATTAGAAACAACATCCAAGATCTCATCAACCATGTAAGAAGTGTCGAACAGTAGCACAAACATCAAATAAGAACTAGATCTGATCTCCAATCTACAAGGGGGTCCCACCTACTAGTATTATTTATCGTGTTAGCTTTATAATAATAGGATTTAGCAACACTTTGTGGGCAAAACTTTGTTGTGATTTTTAATCATCAACAAAATGGCGACTCCACAGGGAAAATTGTTTTCAATAGATTTAGAACTCAGAACTCATGGTTTCACAGACCAAGAACTACATGTCAAGAAGATATAACCATGAAGATTATGCAACGGGGGGAAGTGAGCGGATTTAATGGAAAAATGATCGAGAATTTGGGAATAACCAATGAAAAGTGTTAAGTATGAGGGGTTTTACCACTGTATGCATAATCATTCAACCAACATATGCTCTTTACTTCAAGGAGAAAAATTACGGACTTGCTCTTTAAAATCTCAAATGGATGAAGAAATGGCAAGAAAAAGCGGGAGATAACCAATCTCTTTATAAAACAACAGTGAAAGCAGATAACAAATTCAAGTATGCTTAAGGGGAAACATCGTAACAACTGTGTAAGGTTGATTTTTATTGACTAACAATTCTTTGCAGGAGTGTCACTGTGGTAGAAATGATCCAATCATCCTATTTTGACCCAATTAACTAGAAGATGGTAGGAAACAAAATCATGGCAGAAATAGAATTGCAAAAATTAAAACAACAGAAATAAAAGACATAAATGAAAGAGAAACAATAAAAGTTTTAACACAGGAAGCATAAGTCAAACTATTGTAAAGCGGAAAAAAAAAACACAAAAATGAAAGTACAGTTAGGCTACTAGTATACAAAAAATCCAAACAACATTAGAACTTTTCACGTTGGTCCCTCGCAATTTTTCAAGTGAGAACCATTAGTGCTGTAGAAAAACAATTGCTCCAATAAATACCTTAGAATGTAAGAGTTAGTATCTAGGAAAAAATCAATTTTGAAAGGACCAAGAAATAACACTTGGAACTTCGAGGTAATTATCATCCCTTTAATGTATATGATTAGATCATCAAGGTAGATATGGGTACTGATCAATTCATCAAGAGTTGTGTGTATAGGTCTTTTAAAAGTGGTATTTGCATTAGGTAAGCCAGAAAGAAGGAATTTATAAAACATGGTACCCCAATTAGTGATAAGAGTGGTTTTGTGAACATCTGCCCCTTTTACCTTGATTTCCCCGTAACCCAAAAAAATGTCAAGTACGGTCCTCATCCGTGACCTTACAACTTACTGCAAAATCATTTCCATATTAAGAGGAGGAACATGATTTCTCTTAATAGCTCGAATGAAAGTGTGAAAATTAATGCAAGTTCTAACATGATCAGTGGTCTTTGAAACAAGTATCCAACTGGAAGCCCATTCATGGTCGACTGTAAAAATAATCCCAACCCTTAAGAGATATTCCAACTCCTTTTAAAAAGTTTCTTTAAATGCAAAGTTAATATGCCCTTGTTTTTGCCTAGCTGGTTTCATGCCTTCCTTGGCAGGGACAACATGCTACGTAAGACTAGGATCAAAACCACGAAGAACCTTATAATACCAAGCAAAAACATTTTGAAATCCACCAAGTAGCTTGGAAAACCTCATTTCTTCTTTATCAAAACATTAGTTACTTGCTTTAACATTCTTTGAAGATTCGAGTGCCCCAATATTCCAGAAGATGGTTTCACCCACCTTCCTTCTTGACCCATCTTCTCTTAGTTTCTCTTTATTGCCTACATAACTCGATGAAAACGAACCCACAAGAGGATTCAAGCCCTCAATAATCTTGTTGTCTTCTATGGATATCATTTCCTCGAGCTTAAGAGGTTCATATTGAATGAAAGCACAAACTCTCTCATCGTTAGGGAGGGCCTACCAAGATTCCACATTGTCAGGGATATTTAGATGGTATAGATATTGAAAAGAACAATTAGGCATGCGAGGCAAAGGTTGTTGATTAGGAGGAGCTGCAAAGGTAGCTAACCGATCAGCCATTGAATTCAAATCCCTCTTAATATGAGTGATGTTGAAAGAAAAAAGGTTCGAGATAAGCGGCCAAACAGTTTTGGTGTATCGTTCCATCAACTTGTTTCTAGGAGAGCATATCTTACGTATCAGGTTCACAACAAGCTTAGAATCTCCAAAATTTGAAAGGTGACTACAACCAAGATTATAGGCATTTTCGATGCCTAATAATAAAGCTTCGAATTTAGTGACGTTGTTCGTACAAGGAAACTCCAATCTATAAGATAAATTATGAATTTTCCTTACATGGGAAACTAAGATAATGCCAGCCCCATTACCTTCATTAGAGCGTGAACCATCAAATCGCATGTGCCACATATCATCATCTAAATCAATTTGTTCCAAAGGAGTATTATCCTCCTCAACAAAGATGGAATATGTTAAGCCCTAAATAGTGGCTCATTACCCCTTAATTAGGGAATATTATATTAGTAATGTTATTTTATTTATGTCGGCTTTAGTCCATCAGTTGTAATTATACCTCCTAGTCTCCTATATATACCAAGGAGACATTTTCATTTTGAATCATTTTGTAATTGTACATTTATGTGGGAATAAGGAGGTTTTCCCCTCAAAGAGGCTTGTTATATGAGTTTCTCTCTTTTTCAAGGCATTGAGTACTTATTCTAAGGTTTTTCTATGCTATATTGATATTTGGTTCTTAACATATGGTATCAGAGCTCAAGGTCTTGGGGTTTCGTTGCTACATCTGAGACACCTTGGAATTTTCACTCTAACTTTTTTTCTACAACATTTCAGAAGGAATGGCTTGGAGGATATTTATTAGACAAATCAAGGTACGCTGGGTTAAAATTTCAGCTCCCGAGGCCTTACAATTTCAGAGATACAGCCTGTGCAAGATAGGGTTCTGGAATCATCCTGAACTGATTCATTATGGAGTTTTCGCTATAAAATTTTTTCTGTAATGTTTAAGACCCTGAAATATGGAGGCTATTCATAGAAATTAGTAAGGTATCTATGGTTAAAATTTTAGCTTCTGGGTCATCTTGAATTTGTAGATACACCCTGTGGAAGATAGGGTATTTGACTAGTCTCAAGAAGGTGTTCCAGGTAAAACAATCATAACTTCTTCCTAGAGTATCCAAATTGAGTGAGACTAGTTTCATTGGATAGTGGACAGTCTATAGTATTTCTGGTATGAGTTTCAGAATTTTATATCATTTATTTTGTGTGGGGCACGCTACACAAGTGATATCTCCTGGAAAGGCCAAAAATCATCAAGTTGTGTGGAAGTTACCGTAAATTCCACTTGGCACATCCAATTTTGATCAGACCTATGGCATTGCAGAGAAGAAATATCACAAAATTTCAAAAAATAAAGTTTCATACCCATAAGGGCCGAAACTTTGGAGATACAGCAAAAGAAATATTGCCTAGCAGAATCACCTCAAAATCAAGGTTCAAAAGTGATACTTGGCCAACATGCCACCCAAAAAGGGAACTTCTACACCAAATAAGCCTCCAGAAAATCCTAATTGGACTCTTGATGAATGTGAAGAAATGCGTAGGGACATAAATGATTTACAAAAGAAGACAATAACAAAAGATGAACTACAAGAGATGGAAGCTAAGTTGGAGGCAATAAATACTAAGATGGATGGTTTAAAAGAGGAGATCATGGAAGGATTGAAAAATTTCATAATAGAGAGGACACCTGAAATTGAAAATGTATCCCATGAAATTCATGATGAGGACACAAGGAAGGTGAATCAAGAATGGAGAAACTCTAACTTTGGGTTATGATTTTGAAATCGTCTATAAAAAAGGGAAGCAAAATGTTGTGGCAGATGCACTCTCAAGGAAGGATGAAGATGTTGAGGCCTTTCTCTGTGCTATCTCAATCATCCAACCTAATTGGATAATAGAAGCAAGGGATGAATGGAAGAATGATGAAAAATTGTGGACTCTCATTCAAAGGTTGCATGAGGATTCCAGTACATCAGATACATTTACATGGAAAAATGATTCACTATGGTACAAAGATCGCTTATATTTATGTAAGAAATCTCAGCTCAAAGAAAAGGTACTATTGGAATTGCACACCTCTCCAGTAGGAGGGCACTCGGGATTTAAAAAAACCTACCATAGGGTCAAGAAGGATTTTTTTTGGGATGGCCTTAAAAATGATGTTCAAAGGTTTGTGGCGGAATGTTTGGTTTACCAACAAAATAAGGTGGAAACAATTAAGACACTAGGTATTTTACAACCATTAGCCATCCCAAGTCAGCGTTGGGAGGAGGTTTCCATGGATTTCATCACAGGGTTACCAAAGTCTGAAGGAAAGAGTGTCATCATGGTGATTGTTGATAGACTGACAAAGTACACACACTTTTGTGCACTCTCTCATCCCTTCAAAGCTAGTATAGTTGCCACCACATTCATGGAGATAGTTCAAAAGCTACATGGAAGCCCAAAGATTATTGTAAGTGACAGAGATCCCATCTTCACNACATAATTATTTTCTTGTTTGGGTACTCAATTGGCTCATAGCTCATCTTATCATCCTCAATCTGATGGACAAACTGAGATAGTGAACAAATGTCTAGAAGGCTACCTTTGTTGCTTCATCTCTGATAAACAAACACAATGGTTCAAATGGTTACCCTTGGCAGAATGGTGGTATAACACTTGCTTTCATACTGCAAAAAAAATGACACCATTTATGGCACTCTATGGATATCACCCTCCTTCCATCACTTCTTCTCTAAAAGAAAAATCTAAGGTTCAAGCAGTGCAATATCACATCGAGCATCAACAACAAGTTCTCCAAATATTAAAGGACAACCTGACCATGGCACACAATCATATGAAACAACAAGTAGATCGACATCGTAGTGAAAGAAGTTTTGAAGTAGGGGACTGGGTGTTTTTAAGACTACAACCATACACACATATGTCCCTCAAGCAAGCCAAGAAGGATAATAAATTATCACCAAAGTACTATGGCCCTTACAAGGTGTTGCAAAAGATTGGTACTATGGCATACAAATTGGAGTTGCCTGCATCTTCATGAGTACACCCAGTTTTCCATGTTTCATGCTTAAATAAGGTTATAGGTGACAAGATCCCAGCTCAAACTATATTTCCAGAACTTGACGAGGAAGGAAAAATCATATTGGATCCTAAAGCCATCACTGACACAAGAATTCACTAGCTGAGGAATAGATCCATTTCAGAGTATCTTATTAAATGGAGGAAACTATTGGCTGAAGATTCCACTTGGGAAGATGAGTCTTTTATATAGAAGCATCCAGAGTTACTCAAGCGTTGTAGACAACACTTGTCTCAAGGGGAGGGGCATGTTAAGCCCTAAATAGTGGCTCATTACCCCTTAATTAGGGCATATTATATTAGTAATGTTATTTTATTTATGTCGACTTTAGTCAATTAGTTGTAATTATACCTCCTAGTCTCCTATATATACCAAGGAGACATTTTCATTTTGAATCATATTGTAATTGTACATTTATGTGGGCATAAGGAGGTTTCCCCCTCGAAGAGGCTTATTATCTGAGTTTCTCTCTTTTTCAAGGCATTGAGTACTTATTATGAGGTTTTTCTATGCTATATTGATATTTGGTTCTTAAAAAAATATACTCCTTGTTAGAATATAGAGGATTGTGCTTGTTTAACCATTGACGATACCCTCATCACCCAACCACAGGCCGAAGCCACCCTTCAAGCACCTTGACCTTGACCGAGAAGAGAATCCTGGTGGAAATCAATAGCCAAGAGAGGCTAAATGCACCAAGCAAGAGAATAGAAACTGAACTGAATAGATGATCCCACCCAAAAACTAGCGCACCACTTTCCTAGCTTTCCCAGAAAACTTGCGCACCAAACTGCTGCTGCCTGCAACTGCCTGCACAGATTTAGCTCTCACTGCAATTGCTGAGATGTGAAATAATGAAACTGACACCCTGTATTTATAGTGGACTGGCTAGTCTAACTGGGGTCGACTTCTCCTTCTGGGCATCAATAAATTCAATTTAAATATATTTGTTCAACTGACAACTTGTCTAGGGTTTCCTTTAATTCTTTGCTTCCTTCCGAAGTATTCTAGTCTCATCATAGGTCACAATAGAGGTTCATATGTCCCGAAGCTACCATAATATTGACACTCCCTCCTAGCTATGGAGGTATGGTCTTGAGCACAACAGACCAATCAACTAGTAGCACCACAAGCACCTATCATTATTATCCGACTGGATAATCTCCTATGACAACTGGTACAATATCAATTAATAGAACACACATGTGTCTATTCCAGTAGTACACAACTACTCAGAATTGTGAAACACAATCACAAACAATAGCATATTTACTGTCATTCATTCTTCATAACAAATATCTGATAGCAACCTGCATGGAAACAATGTTATGACAAGAACTGAATCATCTGGACCAATCTTTCACTCACGTCTGTGAGATCTGAAAGAGTGTCTACCCTTAGTATAGAACATCAATAATAATCATCTGGGCCAATCTTTCACTCACATCTGTGAGGTCTAAAAGAATGTCTGCCCTCAACATAGAATAACAATAATGGGCTATCTGCCCCATTCTTCTCAACCAAGGAAGAAGGATTGTTTCTGATTTCTGAACCTGGACCATTTCCCACCCTGGGCCATTGTTACAGCACTAAACAAAGTGTAACCTGGAAAGAATGAGTCTGCCCTCGAGAAATCTTTGGACCATTCCTTACCCTGGGCCATTCCTCCGACACTAAACAAAGTGTAACCTGGAGGGAATGAGTCTGCCCTAAGGAATGACTGTCCTAGACTATTCCCCACCCTGGGCCATTCTTCCAACACTAACAAAGTGTAACCTGGAGAGAATGAGTCTGCCCTTGAGGAATAACTGTCCCTGATTGATGAGTTTGGACTACTCCCCACCCTGGACCATTCCTCCGATACTAAACAAAGTGTAACTTGGAGAGAATGAGTCTTCCCTCGAGGAATGTCTATCTTGCATCAACATCCAAAATGGATGATTATTCGAAACTGCTCACAACTGTGAACTTCGAAAGAATGACTGCCCAGTGAGGCAGACCATTCTACTTGACCACTATTCAGAGTGATTACCAAGATGAATGACTGTCCTAGACCACTCCCCATGTTAACCACAATGGGAAGTCGCTGTCTATGATACATCAACAATCAGTCTGCTTCCCATGTTAACTACAATGGGAAGTCACTGTCCATCACAAATCTCAATCCACTTTCCGAATAGGAAAGTATTTGTCCAATCTGGACTATTACAAAGATAAATAATATTTTCAATGCTCCCTTCTAACTGGAGAGTTATTTCAATCACAAAATAAATGTTTTTCAAGAATATTTTTGCGTACCTTCTCTATCCTGGAGAGTCTTCCCTTTTAGCTAAGGGAGTTATTTCCACGATCCCCATCTTCTCTCGGAAATATGCAAACTTGATTCTGGAAAGAGGTTTTGTCAGGATGTCTGCTGTCTGCTCATCAATGGGGATGTACTCGAGCTTTACCTCTCCTTCTTGGACTTTATCTCAGATAAAGTAGTATTTGATCTCAATGTGCTTCAACCTTTCATGAAACACTGGATGCTCGGATAATCTTATACAACTCTGATTATCACAATATATTGTGGTTGATTTTGGAGTCTGATCAAATAAATCGGATATTAACTTCCTTAGCCATACTGCTTCTGTGCATGCTTCAAAAGATACCATATACTCTGCTTCTGCTGTACTGAGTGCCACAGACTTCTGCTTCTTGCTACTCCAAGATATCATAACTGAGCCAAAGCTAAAACACATACCTGAAGTACTCTTTCTGTCTTCTGCACTTCCTGCCCAATCAGAGTCTGTGAATCCATGAAGTTGGATATCACTGGATGCAGTATATCTTAAGCCATAGTTTATTGTCCCACAAATATATCTTAGAACATTCTTTGTAGCTATCCAATGTTCTTGTCTAGGTTCCACCTGGAACTAATTTAATGTATTTACAACAAAGTAAATATCTGGTCTAGTATTTACCAAATACATCAATGATCTAATTAGCTGTCGATATAGAGATGGATCTACTGGATTGGAGTCTGGGACTTTCACTTTTCTTATATCTATATTCATAGGAGTGTCCATGGACTTACAATCCATCATTCCAAACTTCTGAAGGATCTTTATTGCATATTTTCCTTGTCCAAGGAATACTTCACCACGCTTCTACCATACTTCTAGTCCCAAGTAATAGTGCATGAGACCTAGATCTTTCATATCAAATTTAGAAGCTAAATCCTTCTTGCACTGGATGATTAGAGATTCTTCACCTGTTATGAATAGATCATCAACATATAATAGTAGAATTACAGGTGCATTGTTCACGACTTTGTAGTAAAGGCTTGGATCTGCATGACTCTTAGAGAAGCCAAGTCTAGTTAGATAGCTGTCCATTCTGGCATACCAAGCCCTTGGAGATTTCTTGAGTCCATAAAGAGATTTCTTTAATCTACAAATGTGAGTGTCTCTGGAATGTACCTCGAATCCTTGAGGTTGTTCAATATATACTTCTTCTTCAATAGCTCCGTTGAGAAAGGCTGTCTTTACATCCATCTGGTGTAGATTCCATCCCATGGATGCATAAAGAGATATGATAGCTCTGATGGAGGTATACCTTGCCACCGGAGAAAAGGTTTCATCATAGTCTTCTCCCTCCTTATGAGAGAACCCTCTGGCCACGAATCTTGCCTTGTATTTATCCACGCTTCCGTCTGCTGCATGTTTGATCTTGTATACCCATTTTGAAGTTACAACTGATTTCTCTTTGGGTCTGGGTACAATTTCCCATACTTCATTTTTCATAATGGACTGATGTTCTTCCACCATAGCTTCTTTCCATTGTCCCTTTTTAACTACTTCTTCAAACGTAGTAGGTTCTTCATCTAGAAGCTTTGTCATGTATGTTGCATAACTTGAGAATATTTTCGGTCTTTTAGTCTTCCTGGAAGTTCCTTCTGGAACCTTGATTCTTTCTATGTCTTGTAAGGTGGCTTCAAGCCAAGATGGTCGTTTCTTGTTCTTTGGTATATTATCTGGATCAGCGTTCTCACATATCTCCATAGGATGATCAGGTTGATCCTTTTCGTTATTTTCACCTTCTGTGTTTTCTTCATTTGGTTCTTCAATTTCTTCTTCTTCTATAGTTTCTTCAATAGATTTTCTGAAGGCCATTCTTTCATTGAATGTTACGTCTCTGCTTACTTCTATCTTGTGTTGTTCTGGAATATATATTTTGTAGGCTTTGGATGAATCACTATATCCCATGAATATCCCTTTCTTTCTTGAGGGTTCTAGTTTATTTCTTTTATCTTTGGGAATATGAGAATAAACTTGAAATCCAAATATTCTTAAGTTTTCTACGTTAGGTTTCTTACCTGAGAATTCTTCTTCTGGTGTCATGTCCTTCAATATGCGATGAGGGATTCTATTTTGTATGTATATTGTCGTCATTGCTGCTTCTCCCTGTTAGCGATAATTCTTGTCCTGGGCTCGAGAGCACCTAGACCTGCTGGTTGCGCGGGAAGCACTAAGCGCAGCACGGAAGAATCCCTTTTTTAGTAGCGAGTCGAGCGAGCGGGCGAAGTTTTGTCGACGGCGGCTGAGATCCACCTACCGAGTTAATCGACGATCATCAGGTTTTCGGGGCTGTCAAGTTGCCCAGGGTTTAGCAAAAGGGAGCATCAATAGTTCGAAACAAATTTGGACCGTCCGATCTCATTGGGATAGGTGTCAAGCCTGTCGGCATATCGCATATCGGGGTTTCGAGGAGTAGGCAGGGCGGACCATATCTTTTGTTTGCGTGAGATCGCGAATCATGAGAATCATGGAAAGGAAAAGAGCCATTGCCTCTCAGGATTTCACAGAGGGAGAGTGACAAGGTTTGACGCTCCAACTCGCGAGGTCGCGAGTAGCGAGAGGCGCTATCACTTAGGACTTAGCCGAAAGTTACGCGTGGAGGGCACCAACAGTAAAATGAGCTACACAGTCTTGCCTAGAAGATCTCAGCCATCCATCTAGAAGGGACACCTGGCAACGAGTAGAGCCATCTCGACACTTCGCCCATCGTGACTCCAACATGAAAAGAGTAGCTCCATTATTTTTCGATGTGCGAGGTGCCGAGAGAATCTCGGGCTNGAAAGTTACGCGTGGAGGGCACCAACAGTAAAACGAGCTACACAGTCTTGCCTAGAAGATCTCAGCCATCCATCTAGAAGGGACACCTGGCAACGAGTAGAGCCATCTCGACACTTCGCCCATCGTGACTCCAACATGAAAATAGTAGCTCCATTATTTTTCGATGTGCGAGGTGCCGAGAGAATCTCGGGCTTGGGCCCACGACATCGCCCGGAGAAGTAAGAGCCTTTAGATCTCTAAGGGACACGTGGTGTGCGATTGGGCTCCATCGCCTCCTCGCCTCTCGCAACTTTAAAGAATAAGAACTAGCTCCTCCCAGTCGCGAGACGCGAAGCGCTGAGAGCATTCGGATTCAGGCCCACAAAGGTATCAAGAGAAGTAATAACCATCATATCTTTGAGGGACACGTGGTGCACGATTGGGCTCCATCGCCTCCTCACCTCTCGGAACTTTAAAGAAGAAGAACTAGCTCCGCCCAGCCGTGAGACGCGAAGTGTCGAGAGCATTCAGACCCGGGCCCACGGCATCGCCGGGAGAAGTAAGAGCTGTCAGATCCAGAGGGACACATGGTGTGTGATTAGGCTCCTCACCTCCTCCCCTCTCGCAACTTTGAAGATCGAGGACCAGCCTCCTCCTAGCCGTGAGACACGAAGTGCCAAGGGTATCCAGGACTTGGGCCCACAGTATTGCCGAGAAGATCTCAGCCGTCCATCCAGAGGGACACGTGGTGCGCGATTAGGCTCCTCACCTCCTCGCCCCTCGCAACTTTGAAGATCGAGGATTAACTCTTTCCATTTGTGAATTTCGAAAGCGCTTTGGGAATAAGCACGGGGTCACAGCCCATAGTCACTCGGGGAAGAAAGGAGCTGTGCTAAAAGGGTCTAGAGGCGTCGAGTCCAGTCGTCGAAAGGATCGTCTCAATCTCCAGGTACCATTCGATATGATCCCGCTCCCGGCCTTTGCTTGGAGTAAATAAAGGCATGAAGGGGTGGGTGAAACCTCTTCTCATGCATTAAGTATCAGGTATGGAAGGTCTGGCAAGCAGTTCGCTCGAGAGGGTCCTGTGTACCCTGTTCTTCAAAGACATTATGCCAAAGTCTTCAACTCGACAAAGAAGTCTATGCACGCTAGCCCGACACTTAATGGCTCAGCTACTCTCCTTACAGGAGCCATGCGTAGTTAAGATGGCGCTTAAAAGAAGATATCAGTATGAGTTTGACTGAAGTGAAGTGACACCAAGCCTTGGGTGACTGGGCACACCTCTATGAGGAGATTTTTCCTGAGTATATAAACTCAGTCTTTGTATTTTGTAAGCATCGATGGTTGAGCAGAGCTCCCGGTTGTAAAGTTTTAATGACGCACTGTTAATCTGATTATGTATGGACTTTTGAGACTTCTTGCCTTATGAATGCTAGTTTCTTTCATGCCTTTGTTTACACTGTGTTAGAGCAACTCGGAATTGGAGGATCCAGTCGAGCTGTATCTATTATAGGATGATGTTGTAATGGATCACTGTAATAGTTGCGCTGTCTCTAATCGGTTCTTGTGATTTTCCCAGCGTTGAGTGACTTGGAATTGGCGGATCCAGTCAAGTCCCCTTTCAGTTTCTTGAGACCCTGAACCAAGAGGATCTTGCATTCAAAGTATTTCTTCTACAAACTACTATAAGCCTGTTGCCCAAAGCTGTTTGTTCACCCTTATTATCAAGTCTTCCACCTATTCACCCTTTAATCAACTCACTGGCTGAAGTTAGATCAAGTCCTCTTCTGTCCCATGCATGCTAGACTCAATCCCTGAGTTAGAGTGATATCTCCTCGAGCCTTTATCTCCATTTGATCATCCCTTTATAAACAAATCATGACATTAAACTGATGGGTGTCGGGCTCTGCTCCTACAAGCAATCTAGGAGTGACTTTCGACGCTAACATTTCTGGCACCGTTGCCGGGGACGAAGTTGAAGATTTTCCCTGGGCAGAATGACATTGAGCCTCTGATTCTGAAGGTGCATCAGACATCAGATCCCTTCAAGATTGCTACTGTGCACTTGGCAACTCCACTGTGGTGACTCCATTGTTTCCACTTTGCTGTTTCAGCTGTTACTACTATTAGCACACCTGAAAGCTGACCCTAAGGAGCTTTCTTGAGAAGGTTTCAGTAGCTGCTTTCTCAACCTGAGAAGCTTCCTGGGGTAACGACAATGTTAAGATCTGGCCTTTGATGGTGAACAAGGACCAGACACACTTGAAGCTGCACATCTTTCAC
This sequence comes from Picea mariana, assembly GCA_032191745.1. Classification (NCBI taxonomy): domain Eukaryota; kingdom Viridiplantae; phylum Streptophyta; class Pinopsida; order Pinales; family Pinaceae; genus Picea; species Picea mariana. Next base: position 60,005 of record JASDQU010103381.1, on the reverse strand, counting down.
CTGGCGACTCCATCGTTCAAGGATCAATTGGAAACTCCACTGGTTCGATATGGAGAAAATCCTTGCTCGCAGGTTTGCTCCTTTTAATTTCTCTGCTATTCCCGGTTTTCCTAATGTTGTCCCCTCTCTGGATGAATGGGGTGATTATTTGCCCATATTTGGAAAATGTGAAGAGGACAACCTGGCTCAGCACCTCAGTGAGTTTCATGAACTCATGCATCAGTGGGAGATACATCATGAGGACGTGTTACTGAAGATGTTCATGTTCTCTCTAGCAGGGGATGCACGTAAATGGTACCATTCTTTACCCCCTGCTAGCATTTATTCACTCCATGGATTCCATGCAGATTTCACCACCTATTGTCTGAGGCTGTATCCCCCTGAGTTAATTTTTCATAATTGTTGTGAGGGATACCACAACTCTATACAAGAGAAAGTTGTTTCTGACAAAAGATGTGGGGAGGATCTTGATGACCTGGATCAGAACTCAGTCCCTTCTCCTCCCCATTCATCTGCATCCAAGGTAGGTTATCAAAGTGATGAAGTTCCTAGGGAGGAGGATGGAACCCTGAGTAAGCTGATAGAGCAGGTGAAATATCTCTCTGCCCAATTAGAAGGGTTGAAATATGAAGACTGCGCAAAGAATTTTCCAGTCTTTGAGGCAGATGCTCCGAGCAACTCTTTTGAAGAGATTGTTGAAGATTTATTAGATGAGTTGGAATCCACCCCCGATGAGCTTGCCGTCTCAAATCAAAGCAATGAAGAGGTAGTTGTGGAAGAGGATTGCTCTCTTTTCCTTCACGAGATTTCCCACGATGTGTTTACATTTTGGGTCGAAATGGAGGAGTGGGGGATAATTCCATTTCTGCAAGTTGGAGAAGCTTTCCCCCCCCCCACGACTTCGATGATTATCTGGAAGAGGAGCAACAGAGCCTAACATCACCTTTTTCTTGTCAGAGAAGCTAGACCATTTATGACAGTTACGAATCAGAGTCTGAGCTCGATATGCTGGATTTCCAAGAGCAGGTCGCAGAGCCTTATCCTCTGCTCGCTAAAGAAAATTATCACGAGGAAATCAACTACCTCAGTTTTTCAGGAGACACTGAGCAGTACGAGGAAGAAAAAAACCACCCCATGGTCCCTATTTATGATGAATACGAATCGGACCTGGGGAAGACCGAACTAGAGGAGCAGAATATTTCCGGTCTAGATCCAGTCAGCGAGTAGCCACCACCCGAGAGCAGTGAGCCTACATCAGTTTTCCACCATCAACCTGTGCTTATTAGAGATATTCAGCCACAGGTGAATGACTGTGTAGCAGAGGAAGGTGTCTGCCGCCCATTTTCTGGAATTTTCCACTCATTCCATGACCCTGTCTGCAAGTACATGGAGTGGCATTTCCCCTATGCCTTAGAGCTGCCCTATTTCATCTCCACTCCAACCTATAAGGAGGAGTTGAAGAGTGTAACCATTCTGCTGTCACGGCTACACCATCTGTTGATGATCATTGACAGAAGGAAGGAGCTTCTATCCAGGAAGCTGCTTGAATGGCTATGGTGGAAGTTTTCTTTCACCTAGCCCATGTAAAATATTTTATTATTATTAGGACTGTATATAAATAAAATCCTTTGATCACGTAGCCTTATTTTGTTCCTTTTATTTTTCGGCCTGTACTTTCAGCAGCAGGACGTTTTGAGCATGACTCCATAGCCCAACAGTAAGGTACTGAAGCTGCGGAATGATTTCTTAGAGAATCACAAGGACGAATCTATCCCCCATGGAGCCTAATGTTAGCGATAATTCTTGTCCCGGGCTCGAGAGCACCCAGACCTGCTGGTTGCGTGGGAAGCGCTAAGTGTAGCACGAAAGAATCCCTTTTTCAGTAGCGAGTCGAGCGAGCGGGCGAAGTTTTGCTGATGGCGGCCGAGATCCACCTACTGAGTTAATCGACGATCATTGGGTTTTCGGGGCTGTCAAGTTGCCCGGGGTTTAGCAAGAGGGAGCATCAATGGTTCAAAACAAATTTGGACCGTCCGATCTCATTGGGACAGGTGTCAAGCCTGTCGGCATATCACATATTGGGGTTTCAAGGAGTAGGCAGGGCAGACCATATCTTTTGGTTGTGCGAGATCGCGAATCGCGAGAATCATGGAAAGGAAAAGAGCCATCGCCTCTCAGGATTTCACGGAGGGAGAGTGACAAGGTTCGATGCTCCAACTCGCGAGGTCGCGAGTAACGAGAGGCGCTAGCACTTAATCCTTAGCCGATGGTTACGTGTGGAGGGAACCAACAGTAAAATGAGCTACACAGTCTTGCCGAGAAGATCTCAGGCGTCCATCCAGAAGGGATACCTGGCAGCGAGTAGATTCATCTCGACACTTCACCCATCGTGACTCCAACATGCAAAGAGAAGCTCCGTTATTTTCTGATGTGCGAGGTGCCGAGATAATCTTGGGCTCGGGCCCACGGCATCGCCGGGAGAAGTAAGAGCCATCATATCTCTGAGGAACACGTGGTACATGATTGGGCTCCATCGCCTCCTCGCCTCTCGCAACTTTAAAGAAGAAGAACTAGCTCCTCCCAGCCGCGAGATGTGAAGCGCCTAGAGCATTTGGACCTGGGCCCACAAAGGTATCGGGAGAAGTAAGAGCCGTCATATCTCTAAGGGACAAGTGGTGCGCGATTGGGCTCCATTGCCTCCTCGCCTCTCGCAACTTTAAAGAAGAAGAACTAGCTCCTCCTAGCCGCGAGACGTGAAGCACCGAGAGAATTCGGACTCGGGCCCACGGCATTGCCGGGAGAAGTAAGAGCCGTCAGATCTAGAGGGACACGTGGTGCGTGATTAGGCTCCTTGCCTCCTCGCCTCTCGCAACTTTGAAGATCGAGGACCAACCTCCTCCTAGCCGCGAGATGGAAAGTGTCGAGGGCATCCAGGACTTGGGCCCACAGTATTGCCGAGAAGATCTCAGTCGTCCATCCAGAGGGACACATGGTGCGCGATTAGGCTTCTCGCCTCCTCGCCCCTCGCAACTTTGAAGATCGAGGATTAACTCTTTCCATTCACGAATGTCGAAAGCGCTTTGGGAATAAGCACAGGGTCACAACCCATAGTCACTTGGGGAAGAAAGGAACTGTGCTAAAAGGGTCTAGAGGCACCGAGTCCAGTCGTCGAAAGGATCGTCCCGATATCTAGGTACCATCCGATATGATCCTGCTCTCGACCTTCGCTTGGAGTAAATAAAGGCATGAAGGGGTGGGTGAAACCTCTCCTCATGCATTAAGTATAAGGTATGGAAGTTCTAGCAAGCGGTCCGCTCGAGAGGGTCCTGTGTACCCCGTTCTTCAAAGACACTATGCCAAAGTCTTCAACTCGACAGAGAATTCTATGCATGCTAGCCCGAAACTTAATGGCTCAGCTACTCTCCTTACAGGAGCCATGCATAGTTAAGATGGCGCTTAAAAGAAGATATCAGTACGAGTTTGACTGAAGTGAAGTGACACCAAGCCTTGGGTGACTGGGCACGCCTCTGTGAGGAGATTTTTCCTGAGTATATAAACTCAGTCTTTGTATTTTGTAAGCATCGATGGTTGAGTAGAGCTCCCGGTTGTAAAGTTTTAATGAAGCACTGTTAATATGATTATGTATGGACTTTTGAGACTTCTTGCCTTATGAATGGCAGTTTCTTTCATGCCTTTGTTTACACTGTGTTAGAGCAACTCAGAATTGGAGGATCCAGTCGAGCTATAGCTATTATAGGATGATGTTGTAATGGATCACTGTAATAGTTGCGCTGTCTCTAATCGGTTCTTGTGATTTTCCCAGCGTTGAGTGACTTGGAATTGGCAGATCCAGTCAAGTCCCCTTTCAGTTTCTTGAGACCCTGAACCAAGAGGATCTTGCATTCAGAGTCTTTCTTCTGCAAACTGCTGTAAGCCTGTTGCCCAAAGCCGTTTGTTCACCCTTCTTATCAAGTCTTCCACCTATTCACCCTTTAATCAACTCACCAGCTGAAGTTAGATCAAGACCTCTTCTGTCCCATGCATGCTAGACTCAGTCCCTGAGTTAGAGTGATATCTCCTCAAGCCTTTATCTCCATTTGATCATCCCTTTATAAACAAATCATCACATTAAACTGATGGGTGTCGGGCTCTGCTCCTGCAAGCAATCCAGGAGTGAATTCTGACACTAACACTCCCCATAGAAGCATGGATAGATCTTGATCATTCAATAGGGATTTTATTGTTTCTTCGATGGATCTATTCTTTCTTTCTGCTACACCGTTTTGTTGAGGATTATGAGGAACAATCATCTCCCTCCTAATACCTACTGATTTGTAGAATGCAATGAACTCCTTCAAGGTGTATTCTCCTCCATTATTTGTTCTTAATGTCTTGATATTCTTGTTTGTAAGGTTTTCTATTTCTGCCTTGAATTCTTGGAACTTTCTAAATACCTCATCTTTTGACTTCAGTAGGTATAGCCACGTCTTCCTTGAATAATCATATATCAATGTTACGTAGTAGAGAGATCCTCCTAATTATTTGACTGGCATTGGACCGCAAACATATGAGTGTATTAGATCTAGGGTTTCCTTAGATCTGTTGTTGCTGCTTGGGAATGGTTTCTTGATGTTCTTCCCAAGGGCACATCCCTTGCAAATTCCTTCATTTGTAGACTTCAATTTTGGTATCCCTTCAACCATCTTTCTGAGGAAAGGTAGTGCTTAATAATTGATATGAGCGTACCTTCTATGCCAAATCTCATTAGGGTTGACTTCGTCATGTACTAGGGCTTCTTCATTTCGTTCTAGTAGTCTGTATAGATTCCCTTCACGTCTTCCAATAACCCTAGCATCTTCTATGCGGGAATCCTTATGCCATGATAACACTTTTTCATCTATGAAGGCTATTCTATTTCCTTTGTCTTCTAAACATGATATTGATACAAGATTCTTTTCTAAACTAGGTACATATAGAACATTGCTTAAGTGAACATGATTACCTGATTCCAATTTGATGGAGGCTTGTCCAAATCCTTCGACGGGGTAGGTGCTTTTGTCTCCAAGCTTCACTTTGTACAATGTCTTTCTCTCATTTAGATCTCAGAGTCTAGCTTGATCTCCCTTAATGTTCCTAGAAGCTCCGCTATCGATTATCCACATATCGTCTTCAATTGTCCCAATGAGTGTTGAGTAATGTAATAGACTGATTGTTTCGCACATGTCTTCGGTTGACTGATAACTGGTCATGCCTTGATCCAAAACTTCAACTTCGTCATTTCTTTCTTCTGAGAAATTCAATAGGTGCGCTGAGTTAGGGTGCATTTGAATATCTTCTCCTTGAGCAAGATGCTCCATCACAAGGTGCCAGATCTGAGAATTAGGGTTTCTGCAACTGCTACTGCTAATAACCCTAGTTGTAGTTCTTTCGAAGATTCTCCTGCTAGTAACTCTAGCGGTAGTTCCTCAATGAGCTCAATACCTAGCAGTTATGTTTCCTTCCAGCGTTTTAGGTTGACTGAAGGGGTGTGGGCCCATAACCTATTAGAATAAAGAGGATAGTGCTCGTTTAACCATTGACGATACCCTCGTCACCCAACCACAGGCCGAAGCCACCCTCCGAGCACCTTGACCTTGACCGAGAAGAGAATCCTGGTAGCAATCAATAGCCAAGAGAGGCTAAATGCACCAAGCAAGAGAATAGAAACTAAACTGAACAGATGATCCCACCTAGAAACTAGCGCACCACTTTCCCAGCTTTCCCAGAAAACTTGCGAACCAAACTGCTGCTACCTGCAACTGCCTACACAGATTTAGCTCTCACTGCAACTACTGAGATGTGAAATAATGAAACTGGTACCTTGTATTTATAGTGGACTGGCCATTCTAATTGGGGTCGACTTCTCCTTCTGGGCATCAATAAATTCAATTTAAATATATTTGTTCAGCCGACAACTTGTCTAGGGTTTCCTTTAATTCTTTGCTTCCTTCCGGAGGATTCTAGTCTCATCATAGGTCACAATAGAGGTTCATACCTCCCGAAGCTACCATAATATTAACACTCCTAGGTATTCTTTGATATAGTTTATATTAGGGTGCAAAAAACTCTCTATGTAGGGTGAAATCCTTCCCTCTCTAAGGACTATAATGTTCTTACCATTCCAAGGAATGGATAAATGTGTCCCGTCAAGTGAGAGGCATCCACCTGTTAAGGCTTGCCAATATCTTCCCAAGATAATTGAGTAATTGCTTACTAACATATCAATTACTTGAATACTAAGGGTTGTCCTTATCTCAGGATGAGCGCATAAAACTAAGGTCACATCCTTAATCTCGCCTATGGTTGTTTGTTGTAGACTATTATAGGAGAGCATGCTTATGGTGTTTTTGTTTGTACACGACAAGCCTATATCTTCCATAATAATCTTTGACATCACAGTTGGGCCCGAACCGCCATCAATGAGGCAACAATGGGCAATATTATCCATAATCTTTACAGAAATATAAAAAGGGGGATTTTTTACAGGGTATCTAAAGTTATGTACACCTACTTTATTTACAGATGAATCCTCTTCATTTACCTCTTCAGAAAGATTGGCTACAATGAAATCTTTTCCTTCCATGAATTATTTCAGATGCATCTGTTGTTCAAGGATGACAACCATGTCTAGAAGGGTTGCATCTCCTTTGATGTTGGCCAATTGATTCAAGATATTTTACTTGGAAGAGGGGAGAGGGGAGGTTGTTCCTTGACTGTTAGGAACCTTAGAAACCTGAACCATAGTAGCGGGTGAGGATAATCTTGGGCTAGAAGAATTGCGGGGAGGATAAAATTTTCCCTTGGGAGCATAGGATTTGTTCCTAGTATTGATGACCATGACATCTTCTGGCTCTGCAAAATCGAGGACAACGATAGTAGCTTCTGGTCTCTTACCAAAGATATTATCTCTGGCACTCTTCTTTACCTCACATGTGGTTTCCTCGTGGTGTTCCTCGCAGAAGTTACACCAACTTCGAGGCAAGATAGATTTAGGCTGCAAATTATTTTCAACCAGATTTCGAAAGGGGGGTGCAGAAGAGGATGAATCTCCAGGGGTGAGAGGAGAGACAATTCCCTTCCACTCATACAATATCATACGATTTTGCATGTCTTGTACTAGCTGTAAAAGGGCGAACATGTCTATTTGTCTAATCGATTCTCCCTGGTGAAGACTGGTTCTTTCAAGCTATTCTTCATATTCTGAACAAGTATGCAGAGTGGAACCGATAATATCAATGGATTTTTCCTCAAGCCTATGACGTTAGGGGGAAGGCAATGCATTGTAGTAATGCATGAAAGCAGCTTGGTTCTGATGGAGGATGAGCTCAGGGATTTGATTGTATAACTTGGTGAAATGCAAGTTGAAAGACTTGATGGTCTCACCATCCTTATAGGTGACATTATTGTATTCCCTTAAATTATCGGCTAGAATTTTAGATTTCCCATAAGTGGATCAGAACCAATAGATTAACTCTTCCCAAGTAGGCAAAATCTTAGGGGGAAGGTCAAAGAAATCAGCCGCAACCTTTCCTTCCAAGGAATTTGTTGAAACCAGGTCTTAAAGTTTTTATCTCTAAGACTACAAATTTTATTTTCCGGGATTCGGCTTTTCATAAGGTATAATCCTCGCTATCAGTCCCAAAAGCCCGATACCGAAATCCCGAAATGGCTTTATTTTTTAATAATAAAAGGCAGAAAGCTCAAGTGTTTTTAAAGTCTCGACGCACGTTCTATAAAGTACTTTTAATCACGATAAATTAAAACCCTAAAAGAGTTAATTAACAATCGTTTAACCTTTCAGGATTCAGGTTCACTCAGAACAACACATTTTTAATACATTTCAAATCGCGAAATCTCGATCCCCGATTTCCCGAAAAAAAAACAAAAATGGAAGTTAGTTCATGATCCTGATTAATTAAATTACTAATACCAAAATTAAGGCCTAAACTAATCCCATCGTGATTTCGGGATTTAGGCTTTAGTGGCGACATACCTCATGTAAGAGAGATCCCCGAAACCCCAAAATGCAAAGTCCCGACTCAATACCAAAGTTAAGGCCTAAACTAATCTCACTGCGATTTCGGGATTTAGGGTTTAGTGGTGACATACCTCATGTAAGCGAGATCCCCGAAACCCTGAAACATGAAGTCCCAACTCAATACCAAAGCTAAGGCCTAAACTAATCCCATCGTGATTTCAGGATTCGGGGTTTAGTGGTGACATACCTCATGTAAGAAAGATTCCCGAAACCTCAAAACACGAATTCTCGACTCAAAATCAATGTTTAAAATGAACTAACTTCATTTTAAAAATACATTTAATGGTAATTAAAACTTCTTAGGTATTTTCATTTTTCGGGTTCTGTTGAATGAAATCTTTCAAATTTTGATTTTAGAATCACCAAAATACAACCATATTAATAATGGATAGCTGGTGATTTCTGTGACACAAATGCATATCTCAGAAATATTCTCTACATTAAAGGTATTAAATTCTTGGCAACTGCGTCAGTACTTTCACCATAAAATGAGTTAAAGGAAAATTAAAGGTCTATGTTTTGAACCTTATTCTTTCTCTTTCTATCAGGAGTAAGTCACATCCAACCGAGCTTACACACCTCTCTTATGTGACATGTTTTTTTTCCAATACAAAAGTTATGGAACCAAAGAAGGGACCCAAGAAGAGTGAAGATACAACTGAGATTTCCAGCCCAGAGGGAGATGTCATATCCAACACCACACCACATGCTATCGACTTGATCAAATCATGGAGACAAATCTATGAAAATATGGACTACTAGATAAAAAATTCCCCTAATGATTCCAAGAATCACCTTCGAGACATAGCAGAATCGGAACTTCACAAGATTGCAGCACACCCACGGCTCATGGCGTACAACGATATGATCAGTTGGGCTTTAGAGAAGGTTGGTATTCCAATGAGAATCATTTTAAATGATCAAGGGGCCATTATTGGCTCATTCAGACCTGAACATATCTAGGTTATGTACAAACTCTCACCCAATCCTAAATTCATTTACAATGCTGAATTTATAGCTGAGTTTCAGAGAAAGGAATGCACTGAGGTAGACCAAACTTACCCTGATTTAATCAAAGGCTGGTGGAGATGTCCATCAAAATTTAGGGCCGATACCCATGGAATTTATGCCACAACATCTTTGAATGAGTACATGGTTTATGTAGCCATGATGCTGTGTAGACTCTTCGGCAAAAATAATCCCTGTCATTTCCCCGCAGAATGGGTGCCCTTTTTAGAGGAAGCATCAGAAGGATATAGTTTCAACTGGGACAAGATTTTAGCTGATAACATAGCCAAAGAGGTTTCAGATTACAAAGCTGCAAGATCCCGAGGTCAACTAGTGGCCTTTTACATGTCGACATACATCATGGACGCAATTTGTTTTATGACTCCATTCCCTCTGGTGAATTGGAGTTGGAACATAATCTACCTCGAACCCATTCATGAGTATCACTCTGAGATTTGGGAAGAAAACAAAAAAAATTCATTTTACAAAATTTTTCATTTCGTGGTAATACCAATGCATAAAATGTTTTTCGACTGTGACCCTCCTCGCATTTCTGAAACAGTTTCAAAAAACCTCAAGCCAATAATAGACTGGTTCATTGAAGAAATCTTCTCCTACATCAGGGTTTATGGGTGATCAATCCCCCCTCATGCGTTTCCAAAATTCCTCCCGGATAGACTGGTGTGTAGAGAAGTAGCACACCAAATAGTGAAAGGCAGTATTGGAATAGAGCTAAAGGCGGCTCAAAAGAAGTCCTGACCAATCTTCCCTATGCACATCGGGAAATTTTCATTACAAAATTTGGGCCATTCCAAGGTGGAAGCAGAAGCACTCAAAGAAGTCAAATTGTTAAATATTGAGTACAAAAGGCATGACCCTTATCAACTAGTGAACAAACACTTGATACACTGCAATATGAAAGCATATGAACATGAGGATTCCCCTTGGGATGACATGTTCAAAGGGACTAAGACTTATAAAGAGGTGTTAGAACGAGTACAAACACTGTCGTCCAACCTGCAAGCTAGCTTTCAGACCTTTCAGAAGCATAGACGGAGTGGTCTACCCCAAGTACTACAAGGAGAAGCAATCACCCTCCCCCAAGAGCAAGAAATTTTTTCCCCAAGCTTCGAACAGGAAGCACAGAAGAAGGGAAATCCTGAAAAAGTCCCATAGGATACGGAAAGGCCCCCACCAAACAAAGATACCTTATAGACAAAAAAATCAGAGACTAAAGAAGAGAAAAGGTCTGAGAGACCACCCAAGTCCAGCAAGCTTACTCCTCCTTTGTCACCTGGTGTTGATGTCAATACGCCTAAGGTAATAGGAGGGAAAGGATATACAGATCTAGGAAGTGCCATAACTTCCTTAATCCCCTTATAGTCTGCTTTTGGATTCCCACAGATAGGAGCTCTATTTGTTGATGACCTCACCTCTATCCCATATATGAGATTCCTCCTTCTGATTATTTTTTCAGTAGAAAAAGGAAGGCCATCCTGAAACAAGAGATGCATAAGAAGGAGGGGAATATGGTAAAAAAGCATAAAGTCTTGATAGATGGACAGAATTTGGAGGAAGAGGATTTCGCTACAGAGATAGCAGGTTCTATGGGAGCCATGGCAACAACAAACTTTTTTACTGTGGGAAACATGAGAATGAGGATAAAGAAGAGTGATAACATGATAGCTCAATTACAATATCAGTTAAAGAATGCTGAGGAAAACATTAGAGAAGAGGTGAGTAAAAGCTTGGAGCAAACCAGGGCTGCCGAAAGGCTAGAAATTCAATTACTAAAAACAAGCCTGGAGAAAATGAACCAGAAGATACAAGCAAGTTAGGTACAGGTTACTCAGCAAAAGGAGCATGCAGAATAGTTACAGGCTAGGTTAAATTTGATGGAAGGTTAGGTCATAGATCTAAAAGCTTTCTAGGCCTAGTCACTGGAAGTGCATTCAAAAATAGAAGTTGAACAACAAAAATTGATTTCCAAGATAGAGATTATTCAGAGTTACTTCCAAGAAGCAGATAATGCCTTTGATAATATTATCCTGAAGTAAAAAGAAGCCAAAGTATCAAGGGTTACTCTTCAAAAGGCAATCATATATTCGGCAAGTGAAGAGACATCCAAAACTATGAAAATATCAGCCATAGAGAAAATCAAAGGCAACATCATGCTCAAGCTGTGGGAAACCAACATAACTGAAAACAAAAGAATAGTCAAGGAAATGAGAGATGACGGTGAAGAAGTTTTTGATCTTTTAGACAAAGGGTCATTGACATTGGAAAAGACAATTGTACAGGACTTCTGGGACAGATTAATATTGTAAGACATCATTTAAATTTTAGAGAAAATTTGAGTGAAATTCAAATAGAAATTTCACAGCTAAGAGAAATGGATGTCACCGTAATAGACAAGTTGTTAGTTGAGCCCAACTTAAAACTGCAGTCGATAAAGTTTGTAGATAAAGGAGTTGAAAACTGTCTTTCCAAGATACAGAGAAAGGTTTATCTGTTCGAAGCAAAAGACCTTCCAGAACCCCGCATAAATTTTACACAGTTACTGGAGAGATGCATTGAATGTATTGGATCAAAAGAAGGAGAGTCATCAACAAAGTAAAAGTATCATTGGGAAGAGCTTTCTTCCAAGAAAATAGAAAAATGGAGAAGATCATGCAAACGGTTTTTGATCTATTTTTTCACAAATAGTTAGTCACTAGGAATTAGGAAATCACCAACCGTCTTAAGATTGGTAGTTTAGTATAAATATAAATTTTCAAGACTAAGATAGGGATTTTCTCTAGATGGGATTGTAAAGAGAAAATTTCATTTTGCCAGAATTAATACAATATAGATTGAAGATTCCAGATCTTGTCAAGCCTGAGTTATGTGTTTCTCTGTCATTCCATCTTTTATTTCATACCTTCGTTGAATGCTTTCATGATGCAACTTCTATTGTGGTGATTGAACAGTCAGATTATCTAACTGCTTGCAGTTTTTCCTCTGTATCATCTATCAACAGATATAAGATCTATGAACATTTTAGAACTCTGAAATTGTATACTTCTTCAAAGTTATCATCCCTCTTTCTTCTATTAGCATAAAATGATATTCCTCTTTAATTGATGCCTCATTTTTATTATACAGCTATATATTTCTTTTTCTTTCTTCATTCCATGCACCGTCTCTTTTAAATTTGACTCAGATACTAGAAACAACCTTTATTTCTGTTATACTATTGATTCATAATTTGGAAGTTTTATTTTTATTAATTCAAACCAGAAATTTGCGACCCTTGAAAATAATTTTTACTTACAAAAAGGAAACCCTTAGCTTTCATGACTATTCCAGTTACCAGAAAACCTAATATAGGACCCGGTCTATCAAATCAGACAAGCATTGCATTAAACCTATTTAATACCATCTTACAAATAGCAATTACAGGGGTAGAACTTGAATGTTCATGGGTTGTGATTGAAAGGGATATTAGCATCCAAGAATGATGGGAAGCTAGACAGAGACAGTTAAGGAACCATCTTTGATCTCGATTTCCATTAAACTGATCTTTTTACCCATTAACTATCTCTACCTTTTCGGATGCCTTGACGATATACTTTCGAGCCTTAAAGTATAAACTCAAGAACAAGATATTTTTGGCACCGTTGTTGGGGACGAAGAAACAAATTTTTTCCCTGGGAAGAACGACATTGACACTTTCTTTCTTTGATAGTGAAAAAAAATCGAAAATCCTTCTAAGGATACTTTTATCTTTCACTGGGCGACTCCATGATAAGTAAATTGGATTTTAGCTAAAAGAACACCAGAAAGAACCCGGACGACAAGTAGGCCTCGCCAGTATCTGATCCGAAAAATATTTTAAAATCAAGAAGATCCCTTAGACAAATCGTTTCACCAACACATAACATCTGTCAACATAATTCTACATGGTTGAACGTCAAATGAATACTTGAGAGATCCGTCTCCCTCCCCCTTTCAATTGATACATTCTCTTTTCCCAAAGTGCACACTCCTACTACCAAGCGCTCTGACGAATGCCTTGTGTATCCTGATTTAACCCCCGTCGATTCTTTGATATATTCGTCTTACAAGTCTGGAGAAACAAGTTCTTTTCATATTGGGCCTTCTTTCTCCAGTTTCCTATGCCTTGACGATCAGTTCCCCACAACCTTTCTGTCACATTCAAGTACAACCCAAAATCTACCAAGCTTCCATGAGCTTTCTCCTCATACACTTCTATGTTATGACAAGCATTAGAAAATGCCACCAGGTGTTCGTTTGTAGTGAAAGTGTTATTTCTTGAAAACCTAGGAAGATGCTCCTTAAACTTAGGAAGTGGATGAGTAGCAGGTGCTAGGTTAAGAGGAGAGGAAACATGCCACGATTTGGTTGTGGCGCCTTCTTCAAACTGAAAAATTCCATACTTTTTAATGACTTTGGTGGGGTTTGTGGTAGGTTGGACATGGATATGGTGGCTATATAAGCTACCAATCACTAACGAAGATGAATAATGAGAAGATGAAGCACTTCCAGTGCCACCAGAGCCACCACTAGATGCCATCTTGTGGATGATAGATGAGGGAAAGAAAGACGAACTGGATGAATCAAACAAAGTTCTCCTTAGAGAACTTTGTTGGGAATATAACACAATGTTCCTTCTTCCTATCTCAACAATTTGATTGATTTTAGGTGACAAGCCTCTTCTTCTTCTAGAAGAACGAGAGTCTAAGGACATGAAAGAAAGGCCAAAAATGAAGAAACAAGAAGGTTACTGCTGATTTCTAGGCTGTCTATGTCTAGCTTCCAATCATTCTTGAGCACTAATATCTTGTTCAATTGCTTCCCAAGAATGGTTAAGATCAACACGGGTATTGGCAGTGTCTAAAATGGTATTAAACAGATTCAAAACAATGTTGGTCTGATCTTGAAGACCGAGCTCAATATTGGGCTGCCTTGCAATAGGCACAGTCATTAAAAAATAAAACAGTCAAAGAATCAATATCAGAAAAATAGATGTATCGATGTAAATCAAGTATAAAAATTAACTAGAGAGATATCGAAGATCTCCCCAGTATGGTCACCAAATAAATGTTGAGAAAAATATATGAAATGATCTTACTCAATCATTTTCAAATTATGCTAAATAAAAATAGACAGGAATATCACCCTATGTTTATAGCCCTCAAAAATAACATCCTAACTCACAAGTATTGATTACAAGTGCTTAGGCTAGTCCTTTTTATAAGTAAAAGCTTGCTGGAAATTCACTGTTTATATGATTTTCTGAATATAACAGTTGCTGAAATAAATGTAGAAAAATAAGTAAATACACCAAGATGATAATCAAGACAGATGAGACATAAATCAATCCTTTATTTCATTCCAATTCACCAAAGAGTCATTCTTTTTACAAAATTTCATGCAGAAATTTCAGACCAAAGTCAAACTTAGACATCCTCGATGGAACATACAAAAGGACCTTTGATAGAAAATCAAAAACTAAACTCTAAAAGCTAGATCAAATTTCCACAGATTGCTGCCCACTCGACTCTACATATTAGCCTTTGTCAGTCATGAAAAATAATTCACAAACAAACAAGTCTACACAGACTATCAAAGATAGATCAACACTTCTGAAAAACAAGTGTTTGAATGATGTAATTCAACCCTGAATCTTGCTGTCTACAATAAGACCCTGCTATCATAAAAAAGAATTAGGCTTGTGAAAAATTAAGGAATGAATGAAAACTGAACTATCTCAACATAAGCTCAAAGATCAAACCTTAGTATGCTTCTCCTTATATGCTCCCCTTGTTCCTCCCTTTTCTTTTTCCTTTAAGAAAATTAGAATTGGTTGAAGTAGTTGAACCACCTCATTAGTTAAGTTAATTAAAAAACTCAACCAACTTTTTAGTTAGGGGGAAAAGTAATAATCATAATAAGGGTTATAAATAAATAATAACTAGTAGGTGAGACCCCTTGTGCCTCCCTCTAGCTCTTAACACTCATACCATATTATTTAATTAATCAAAACACCCCTCCTTGTGACTCCCATCATATTAACATTTGACAATTTATTTCAAAATATTTTAAATTATTTTCAAAAAAAATATATTACTCATATATCCAAAGAAAACATGCTGTCCAAAATTTCTGAAGTCAATTGTCATCAACCATAAATAACGTAAAAAATCAAAAACCATATTTCCCACTCTGAGATGCAATCTTTCCTTGATTGCTACTGTTACGCTTCAATTTTTCTAAATTTTCCTTTGGCTGCGCTGAGCCTTTAGGCCTAATCTCACTGATCACGTGAGAACAACCATACCTCAAATGCATCTGGGAAGAAATAGATTTATTAGAGCCATTGGAGGGTGAGGAAGGGGAAAAATGTATTTTCCTTTATCAAGGGCATGGTGGGCCTCGATTTTCAACCTTTTTCTAGCATGAGAGGAATGAACTGGTGAGTGAACAAGTGCAGCTTGGACAATCGGGTTAAAAGGCGAGTTAGCAGGTAAGGAAAAATTGGGATAGCCACGATGTTGGGAGACTACCCAATGGACAATCTCTTTCCATTTTTCATTTTTGGGAACCTCGGGTTGCAATGAGACATGAGGGGGCACAAGAATACTAGGGGCTTGTGGAGCTTGGAAGGGAGGCCTTTCAGGCCTAGGTTGGACCACTCCTTGCCCAATCCAATTGAAAAATCCAGGATGAAACAACTGGCCTAACTCTTGTGAGTCAGTGTCAAAGTGTATGGAGAACCTTGGCCTTCTTGGGCATATGTTCCAATTACCTCTCCCTCGGTTGCCTCTGCCATTGCTACCTCGACTGACAAATCTCATTCTTGCATGCATGATTGATTAGAAAATAGTCCTTTTAACAACCATACATGACAAATCTTTAAAAATATGAAATAGATTTTGTTGGCATGTTTACAGGAAGAGTGTGCTTGTCATTGATGGCAAGAACAACAATGATGTTGGAAGGTTTACAGGCAGAGTGTGCATGGCAAGAATAGTAGCGAAGACACAGAAGAGAAAGCTCGAGGGGCTCGAGAGAGGAATAACATAGAGTTGCACGTAGAGTGAAAGTGTGTGCCAAGGCCGAGGTTAATTCCATTACCAATGCTAAGGAGAGATAGAATTCTCAGAAACGCAGATGAGACCCAAAGTCATCAGGACTCACAGAACCTTTGACACTTAGATATTTGAGAAAGCCAACGCTTAGGAGGAGGAGTGATAGTGGCCTTTGGATCACCAATCTTGAATACTTGATGTCCATTAGATTAGAGTCCAATGACCAGAGGAAGCGCATAGGAGAAGTATAGATCTGATCCATTGGATCTGAGTGCCGAGGACCAATAGCTGTTGGATCCAGTATAACTACGAAGAGGATAAGGCTGAGAGCCATCCTCCAATTCCACGAAATGTGAAATCACGATGACATCTGAACCGTTGGATCTAAAGGACACATGGAAAGAGATCATCATTTCGCTGACTCACAAAATGGAAAAGTCAAAGGTGAGTTGTCCTCCAAATTCGCGAAACGCGAAGTCCTGATAAGATCCGGATTGTTCTATCATAGAGGTATGTGGGCCATTGATCTGGAGCAAGTTTTGGAAAATCGAGAGTCAGGAGTTGGAAGAGTCATGGTTGGCTCACGTTCAAACACCCGAAACGTGAAGTTGTGATTTGATCACAGCCGTCAGATCAATTTCAAGTGGAAGGACAAGATAAGCTAGCAAAGTTGCATCGCAAAAAGATCAAGCCATCGATCCAAGATCCTGATCAAACAAACAACATTCACTTCGGGTATAGAGATGTGAGGAGTTTACACTCAGGAAAGTTTGAAATTTGAAATCCCCGGAATGCAAAGTTCCGTCAACCGTTAGATATGGAGATTAGACAATGATTGTTAGATCATGGAAGACCACGTCAATAAGGACAGGTGGTAGACTACGTCAACAAGGACACATGGCACAATCAAACAATGACAAGTGTCAAGTTGATTTTACATTTTAGGTACGTGGAAATCACAAATATGAGTGACACATGGTAGCTACTCGACTCATGACACATCATCGATTGACGCAAGAGTTACGTCACTCTTGGATTTTTTCTTCAATAGTTTTACCACCAGTACTTGCCCAAAGACCCGAAGTCCCAGAGTGGAGGATAACCATTGGATTAAAGAGGACATGTGTCAGTGGATTGTCAACTCCAGGAAAAAGAAAAGGAAGGATGAACGAGAGTTTGAGAATTGAAATCTACGAAGTCTGGAGACATGAAGGAGATCTCGATCATTGATCTGAGAGGGACACACTTCGTTGGATCATGGACTCCGGGAGAAAATGAGAACTTGAGAATTGAAACTCCCGGAGCCCGGATCATGCAATCGATCTTGTCCGTTGGTTTGGAGGGACATGTGTCATATGATCCCTAAGACTAAGGATCGTGCATGGATAAAGGAAAGAAGGTAGAACCATCGATTGAAGAGGACAAATGTCAATAGATCTTCCATTACGGAAGATATCCAATCAACAGCAACAGGGCTTGAGAGTTGAAACTCCCAGAGCCCAGATCATGAAGGAAACCTCAGTTGTTGATGGAGGAAGGAGATATCTGGTTCGTGAACTTGAGAGGATAGATCTGAACCATCCATTCAAGAGCACTGTCAAGATCATGAGATCGATGGTCGTGCTCCATTGTAGGGCTAGAACATGCTTGGGCATTAATTTTTCGTAATTCGGCCACAATCAA
>JASDQU010103380.1:169594-190766 GCA_032191745.1 Picea mariana | reverse complement strand
CTGTGGTTTTCTCCCGATTTGGGTTTCCACGTAAAACACTGGTGTACTGTATATGTGTGTGATTGTTTATTTATTACTTCTCATTATTGGATAATAATTCTACATTGATATAACATTTGAATAAAAAGGATTATAATTACGTTATTACCGATTCACCCCCCCTCTCAGTAATCCAACACGGCTTAGATCATATCGTGATTTCGCATATCAAAATTTTGGCATTCTTGTTGCAAAGTGTTTCGACACTCCAACTTCCGGTATTCGAAACCCCGAAATGGGGTTGGATCAATGGTCCACATCAAACCTCTATCTGATAGCTATAATTATTTCATGATTTCGCATATCGCGATTTCGACATTCTTGTTGCAAAGTGTTTCGACACTCCAACTTCCGATATCCGAAACCTCGAAATGGTGTTGGATCAACGGTCCACATCAAACCTCGATTTGACGGCTATAATTATTTCACAATTTCGCATATCACGATTTTGGCATTCTTGTTGCAAATTGTTTCGACACTCCAATTTTCGGTATCCGAAACCCCGAAATGGGTTTGGATCAATGGTCCACATCAAACCTCGATCTGACGGCTATAATTATTTCACGATTTCGCATATCGCGATTTCGGCATTCTTGTTGAAAAGTGTTTCGACACTCTAACTTCCGGTATCCGAAACTCCGAAATAGAGTTAGATCAACACTTTGAGCTTGCCATTCGATCACCGCTACTGATCTTCCTTTCCAACCTATTTTCCTTCAAATGAACAAGCACACTCTTGCACTCTGCGTACACTTATGCACTTTTCTCTTTTGAACTTCTGTTGTCCCTGTTTTTCTTCCGCTGCATACTCTAATCTTGCCATCAATGACAAGCATGTTGCATATTCTGATCTTGTCATCAAATACAAGCACACCTGCCTGTAAACATGCCAACATATAAATGGTAGAAACTAACCTTTAAAACTTGTATAAATCCTATAACATGTAACTCCTTTTACTCCAAATCTCTATAAGCGAATAAATTTTAACTTCTATACCATTTATAATTTCCAATCATTATAAAACTCATACCTTCTAACCCTTATAATAGATATTATCGTTATTACTGGAAACCTCGACAACCCCTATCAATTATATCCCTTAACCATGGGAACCATTAACATCTATAACACCTAAATTGTGTAACTGCTAGTCCTCATCTCGTAAACTTTTGAAGAACATTGGTCTGCTGCAAAAAGGGTTTTAAAATATTTGAAAGGAACTCAAGATTTCAAACTCAAGTACTCTAAGGTGAATGACTTCAACCTAATTGGATATTTTGATTCATAATTTTTTGGGGATAGGGACAATGGAGTGTCAACTTCAAACTATCTCATGAATATTGGATCAATAGTTGTCTCCCGAAGATCATATAAAGAGTAAGTTCCAACAGATTCGACAATAGAGGAAGAATATGTGGTAGTTATAGAAGCAACAAAGGAGATTGTGTGGCTAAGGAAAATACCTGAAGGTTTGTAGCAGAAACAAGTTGGCAAAGAATCCTAGATTCCATAATCGAATTAAGCACATAAACATAATGTATCACTTGATTTGATATAATGTAGAGTCCAAGACTATTCACTTGTGACATTGTTCCACAAATGAGCAAATTGCAGACATCTTCACCAAATTATTTGGAAGAGTAAAAATAAGAAAATTTAGAATCATGCTTGGACTCACAAACACCCCTTCATATTAAGGGGGGAATTTTGGACATGTAATCCTTGTGACTGTATGTCTTATCTAAATATCATTGTATTTATAACTATTTCAGGTTAATGTGCAAACATCAAGTGTGGAGTTATATTTATTCTGATACTTGACCTGTCAAGGATGAAAATCACAAACTAATAACTTTTACATGTTACATTTATGTGTTTGACTTATATTATAGAAGTCATTTTTGTTGAGTTAATTTATTTTTTTGTATATTGTGTGTTTGACTTTAAACATTATAAGTCATTTTTGTTCACTAATGTAGATGATTGGAATAGAAAAATATGTTAGAGTTATTTTTGTGTTAGAGTTATTTGAGTTGTTTTTGTTTTTGATTTAGGTGGGAGTATGAGATAAATAATTTATTTACATTTATAATATAATGACGAGATATAAGTTTGAAATATTGATAAATGAATAAAAATTTGAAAGTAGTTAAGTTTAAAATTATAAAAATACAAATTGCAATCAATACTCTAGATAATTCACTCATGTAGATAAAAGGTGTCTTGAGGTTAAGAGTTCTATAAGAAGTATTTAAAATAAGAAGATCCAATTTTTTTTTTTGTAAGTTAGTAAATATATTAGAGCCTTCTTGAAAAATTTACAAACCAGTTGTCTTGCATGTCAACAGTGCCTAACTGGGAAACCACTGTTGGCACTAGTCCTAAAAAGAGTGACACTTGTCCAAAAAAGGAGTGACACTTTGTTTGTCATGAAAAAGCTACAGTTCCACACGGGGCGATGGGATGTCTGTATGCTAATCTATAAAGGAACAAAACTACAGTGCCTCGCAGGGTGAGGGGTGTCTGTAAACTGAACTGAACTAGACAGAGCTAGATTTAATAACAAGAACTTAAAAAAACTTAAACATAAGAGCTCTAGAAACCTGGACCAAATTTTGGGCCTGCAAAGGCCTGGGTTTTCTTCATCTTTCCCTTGTCGCGTTCTGCAATTGCCTGCAAAATATCTTGGAGAAAGGACACCAAGTTGTCCATCCCAGTCCAATTCTCTGAATCCATCTTCTTCAAATCTCAGAGGGTTGATTTGATGTCCTGTTGTCCCTTGGTCAATTCGCACAGTGAGGTTGTGATTTTCCCCTGGTCCGCACATTCGTCACAAGTGAAATAAGGTCAGGAGTTGGGCGGGTTGGAGGGAAGTGGTGAGGGAGAGGAGGTGGCTTCATTGAGGTGGTGAGGTGGGGAAGCAGGAGGAGGTGGTCGATGAGGTGGGGAGGGGGGGGAGGTACATAGCCCAGAGAATTTCCCATGGAGTCAAACCATTCTACCCAATAGACATAAGGATTTGAAAGCAATGATAGGCCTTGGGTGGCTTCAAGAATTGGATCTGCCGGAGAAGGTGCTCCGATGGGAGCTAAGACAGGGAGGTCCGCTTCACAAATAGGCTCTACGGGAGTAGGAGAAATGAGGGGATCATGAGCGATGAAGGGTGTAGTAGATGTGGAAGGATTCACAGTGAGGAGAGCATTGAAAACCAGAGTGTGGTCAAAATGGGGCATTTCCTTGCCCTTGGCAGCATACCAGGCAACTCCTCACCTTGGTTTACCTTGTAGAAAGGGCATGGTGAGGGGGGAGGATGTCTTGGGGAAGAGGATGCAAAGATGAATAACCAAAAATCTCTAGAGAGGGAGAGGGAGAGTTCTAGAGATCGAGAGAGGGAGAATGCTCCTGTACTTGGAGGTTGGGCCACCAAAACGAGGGAGAGGAGATGGCATGTGACATGACATGCAGGTCATCAAGAGAATGAGAGAGATGTCGATATTGAGTGCTATGAAGGGTGGTAGCGTCTAAGCTTAAATGCTAAGGTGATGTGCTGGGGGGAGGGGTTCCATTGTATGCCATCTTGCTAGCGGTCTGGCCAGGTGGCTTCTCCCTAGCCTGTCCACTCGTATTGCCAAGAAACACCGCATCCGGGGGCCAGTATTTGGTGTTAGCTATTTCTCTACAAGCTATCACAAAGGGATGAGAGGAGGTGGAGGAGGGGGAGCATGAAAAGTCCCCTTCCTTCAGATCAACACCATGATTTGCCAGTAGGTCAGCCACCTGGTTGGATGATATTATAACGTGGGAAGGTAAGATTACCCAATTAGGCTGAAGAATGGATTTGATTCTGAGGAGTCCATTCATAAGTCTCTAGCCGGGGGAGATTTTTTCCGGGTCTTCCCCATGCAAGAGATGATCAAGGAGATGGATGACAATTTGTGAATATCCTTCAACAATGATGGGGAAAATCTCTTGATCTTGGGTTTCTTGTATACCTATGAGGAGTCCCCAGATTTATGTTGCGTTGTTGGTATTGTGCCCCAAGTTTCCCACTACAATGCGGATGATTTCTCCTTTGGTGTTGCGGATGACTTCTCCATAGCCTGTCGGTCCTGGATTTCCTTTGTAGGCTCCATCGAAATTCAGTTTATGGTACCCTATTTTTGGCGTCTCCCATTTTGTGGGGCTAGGATTGTGGTGTTCTTTGTTGTCCAAGCAGGTGGGAAAGGAGTGGAAATGGAGTTTCTAGGAGTCAAGGAAGATGTGATCATTCGCTGGGAAGTTCTAGTCCTGGTTAGTCTAGGGGTAGAGAAAGAGTGTTTCTTTGATGTTGGAGTGAATAGTGGCCCAAACCTCCTGCTAGTTTTTAGTGGCAGATTTGAAGATAAGTCGATTCCTTTCCTTCAATATTTTCTAGAGGATGAAGCCTGGTAAGAGTTTCCATATTTTATTGAGGATAGGGGATTGAAAAATTGAGTCGTTCCATCCTATTAAAGTTTCTGGTATGCCTACACGATTATTGTTCATGGTTCTCATGAGGCTAGCACTGTGATCCCAAATATTTGAACTATAGGAACAGAGATTTAGGAGATGATTTTGCGTTTCTTCCTATGAACCACATATATGACACCAAGAAGGGCCAATGAATCCCCTTTTCCTTAAGTTACCCCATGTGATAATGTTGTTGTGCGCAGTTAACTAGAGGAAATTGTTGATTTTTGGCCATGATTTTGTTTCCCAAATCTTGCTCCAGACTTCTTTTGTTGGTAGTGAACCATGTCCTGCTTTGATTCGATAGGCCTCCTGAATATTGAAAGTGCCTGTGGAGGTATGTTCCGATATGAGGATGTCATTCCCCTGTTGGATTAGAATTTTCCTTGCATCCAGATGAACCAACAACGATTGAATGTTTATTTCGTTGGGGATGTTCAAGGCCTCGTGGGTGTTTTTCCAGGTGAGCCAGCTATCACAATTTCGTGCTAGGTTCCAATAATATGCTATGTTAATAAGGCCTAATTCCATCATGTGGGAGATGAGGGTGCTCATACTCGGATCCTTTTATAGGGTTGGGAGTTGTTTCCAAGAGTCACTCTAGAAGAAGGATGATGTTCCTCTTTGCAGTTCCCAAAAAGAGTGGTCTGTAATGAGTCCCCTATTGTTTCTGGATGCATTCCAGATGAGCGAGCCAGGGCTTAGATCATTCCATCTGATGATCTCTCTTTCCGGGGTTATGGGGGTGTATTTTTTCCTCCATAGGCGGGCCCATAGGTCTTGGGGTTGCTTTAACCATCTTCACCAAATTTTTGCATTGGGGACCTTGTTGAGAAGGGTGGGGTTTCTAAGTCCCAACCCCCCTTCTTTCTTTGGTTTGCAGACTTTTTTCCAGCTTACAAGGGTCATTTGGCGTCCTTCTTTAGTGCCCCACCAAAGAAATTTCCTTTGGATGTTTCTCAAGGTATTGAGGATGAAGTTCGGGGATCCTAGGGCTGAGAAGGCATAGACCGGTAGAGCTTGAAGTACAGACTTAAGGAGGATGATGCGGCTAGGTAGATTGAGGGAGTGGAAAGTCCACAACGAGAGTCATTTGCAGAATTTGGAGAGAAGGGATTCCCAAGATAGATTTCTTAGTGGATTATCTATGAGGGGGATTCCTAGATAGATGGAAGGTAGGGTACTACGAGTGAAACCTGGTAGAAGCATGAGATGGTTTTGGATCTCCGGAGGCGTATTGAAAAATAAGACCTGTGATTTGGATAGGTTCACCTCCATGCCCGAGGCTTCGCAAAAGAGAGTGATGATGGATTTGATGTGGATGGATTCTCAATATGTGGGAACTCCCATTAAGAGTAGGTCATATACAAACTGACTGTGTGAAATGGGGGGTGAGACCAGAGAGGGATTGATCCGATATGGTTGCTTTGATGGTGTGTCTTAGTCCTTCCGCCATGATTATGAAGAGGAAGGGGGAGAGCGGTTCCCCTTGTCTTATGCCTATGGTAGGAGAGAAAGGTCTTGAGGGAATGCCATTGATTAGGATGGAAAACATGGTTGAAGAGGTGAGGTTGATTATCTAGGAGATCCAATTGGGTTCAAAACCAAAGGCAAGGAGAGTAGATTTTAAGTAACTCCAGCTTAATTTATCAAAGGCTTTTGAGAGATCCAGTTTTAGGAACATACCTGGGGATTTTTTTGAGTGGAGCGAGTGGATTACTTCGTGTGCCAAGATGACACTATCTAGAATTTTCCTGCCTTCCACATAACCGAATTGTTCCTATGAAATTATGACTGGTAAAATGGGTTTGAGATGAGAAGTGATGATATTGGTGAGGATTTTTTAGATGACGTTGAGAGGGCAATGGGCCGAAAGTGCGAGGGGGATGTGGTGTGGTTTTCCTTGAGAATGAGTGTGAGGAAGGTGGAATTAAGGGTTGGGAGGAATTTTCCTCATCTTCTTGAGTCCTCGATTATTTCCCATACATCTGTTCGGATGATGCTCCAACAATGGTGGAAGAAATCTAGAGTGAACCCATCCGACCCTGGATCTTTACCGATAGGGGTGTCCCTTAGGGCTTGATCCACCTCCTCCTAAGTTATTGGTCTCATTAGGGCCTCATTCTACTCTTTGTTGACCCTCTTGGGGATGTTCTTGAGGATGGTATCGATTGCGCGGGACCGATCTACAGGGGGTTCTGAGAGAAGGTTTTTGTAGTAGGAGAGCATTTCCTTTTCAATGTCAGCATGATGTTGAATTTCCGTTCCTTGATCTGAGACTAGGTGAGTAATGTGATTTGATAGGCGCCTCTGGATCATGGATCTGTGAAAGAATTTGGTATTTATTTCACCCTCAAATTAGATTTGGATGCGATATTTGTGTCTCCAAATGATTTCTTCATGCACCCTTCTTTCAACTAGCTGGTTATTCAGATGGGTCTCCTGGTTCTTGAGGGAGTCTGTGAGGCTGTGCTGTCTGATTTGCTATTGGAGGCTTTGAATTTGCTAGTTCAGGTTATCTTGTGCTTGAAATATGTTGCCGAAGGTAGGTTTATTCCAATCTTTGGGATGTTGTTTTAGATTTTTAAGTCTCTATTGGAATCTGTACATGGGAGTCCTTGTATGTATAGCTGCTTATTTCTACCACGAATTGACATTAGCTTGGAAGTGTGGGTGTGTTAGCCAGAATTTATCAAAGAGAAATGGCTTTATGTTGGGAGTGCCACTTATGTTGATACTGAGGAGGATCAGTCAGTGATCTGAGCCCAGAGAGTCAACGATTGTGGCATTCCAGGCTACTCCATCTAGCATTACAGCTTCTGAGATGATGAAGTGATTGCATCTGAAGGAGACCTTTTGAGCCCCCGAGCACCTATTGGACCATGTGAAAGGTTAGTTGTTTGTACTTTCATCGATAAGATTCTGGGATCCTATGAAGCGATTGAAGTCCTCGCTGTCATTTCCCAGAGTGCACGTGCCCTCCTTTTTTTCCTCCAAGTCTGTTATTATGTTTAAGTTTCCCCCAAGAATCCATCTGTGGTCGCTGATGTGATTGGCTAACCAATCCAAGTGGTTGAGGAAGGATTCCTTGTCGCCTGTTTTAGTGGGGCCGTATACATTTGTAATGTAACCAAGTTTGTTTGAGCCAATGAGGCGAAAAGAAGCAGTGATGGTCCATTTGGAGGTGAAGAATCCATCCAGCAGAACTGTAGATGGATTCCAAAGCATCACTAGACCACCAGCAACACCCTTGGCATTAATTTCCACGTGATAGGCTTGCTTCCAACATTTTTGAAGCGTAGAAGAGTCCTCCTCTCCTGCACATTTTGTTTCCTGTAGTAGGAGAATATTTGGCTGATCTTTCTTGATCCTCTCTCGGAGCATAGCTTGTTTGTTTTTTCCATTCAGGCTCCTTTTATTCTAGGACATCATCTTCATGAGGATGATGGGGGTTAGAGAGAGGGGAAGATGTCTGAGATCAGCTGTATCTGACTTGAGTTGACGGGGAAGTTCCTGACATCTTGAATTAGTTGATGTTTTAGTTTTTGGCCTCTTTTTTTCACATCTTTTGTATGTTTGCGTGGATCCTTTGTTGTTCCCTTTTGAATTCCAAGGTTCATGTTGGCTCTGGCTGATCCCCCTGCTGAGGAATTAAGAAATACTTTATGCACCTTATGCAGCTGGTCCGGTGGTATGGTGTATAATTGCTTCTTACGACAAGTTTGCTCCAAGTGTGCATATCAATGCCTACTAGCTCCTAATCTTCTAGGTTTGTTTCTGGATCTCCTATTTCTGGACTGAGTGTGAAAGGAAGGGAGGTGTCAGAGGGTGGTTGAGAGGGATCTAGGCCTGAATGATTGAGATTCATTGTGCTTTTGAATTTAGCAGGGTCGGTCCGTGGTGCCATTGACGAGCAGGGTATGTTTGCTGGGGTTTGTATGACCTCAAAGGAGTTCTTGATTGGGGGTCCAGGGGGGCCTAGGGGGGTGCCTTTTTTACTTTATGTCTACGCTTCCCCGTGACAGGGATGAAACTGTCCTTGGATTTATCGAGGTCTTCCACAGAGGGTTTGGTGGGATTATTTAAAGGGCATTTGCAGAAGAGGTGTCTATGCTCATGGCATTTTCTACAGCGAAAGGGGATGTGCTCATAGTCAAGTTTCTCGGACCATTCATCATCCTGGTAATCTAGAGTAATGGCCACTGGAAGGGGTTTGAATATATTCAAGTAAACACATATACAAGCATAGGCTGTGTACCTTCTTTGTTTTGTTTCTTCCGAAGCTTTGACGTAGATGCCTATGGTGTTGTCGATTCCCACAAGGATCTCTTCCAGCCAAAATTCCTATGGGAGTGATTAGAGTCTCAGCCATACCAATACATTTGTGAAGTCTTCCTTTTCTAGGCTAAACCGTTCCATCCAGAAATAGAGGAAGAGGCTGAACAAGTTGTAAAAATAAGATCCTCCTTCAAAGATCCGATTTTTGTCTTCCAGATTATGCAAGATGATGGTAAAAAAGCCTTTTGATCCAAGTTGGAGGTCATATTGTCCTTTGGGATTCCACCAGTGTTAGATCCATTTGACCAGATTCTTTTCAGAGGGCCATAGCCCTAAAAACTTTCCTATCATAGCGAAATCCCTCAGGTATTGTTTTTGGTCCTCTATTCTTGGAGAGTTGATAATGTATTTTGGAGTGATCAGGGCTTGTGGAACACATTTTTCTAGTTCCCAGGTGCGACTGGTTTTGGTGTGGCTGGTGGCTGGACCAATGTCCATTGGCTTTTCCTTCGACATCTCTTCCTCCGAGAGAATCTTTTGCATGCCTTCTGGGAGTTCGAAGGTCGGTCTTTTCATGTGGTAGGAGTCGTGCTCATTAGCAGAAACTGTAATATCCCAAAGGAAAATCCTTGTTGTAATCATGTTTTTTAAATCATGCTTTGTAGGATGGTGAGCCGATTATTGATAAGTTGATAGGCTTATGTGTTTATTAGGCTGGAAAGCCTAAGTGTTAAAGGCCAGGAGCCTGATTTTGTACATGTAATTATGCACATTATTAATAAAAGATAAACATCTCTGCATGTGGACTGACCACGATGAATGAGTGATGGGGGAATAAGCTTCCACAAAGCATGGGTAAGGGAGAGGGGGCTGAAAGGTAAGAAAGAGGGGATAATATTGGGTGCTTAAGCCCTTGGGAATAATAATTTATTATTATTCCAAAGTACTGTGTAAATGTATATGTTTTGTCCTAAGTTCCTAGAGAGGAACGCATGTCGATGGAGCGCATGCAACTTCATGGGCGACATGTGTCGACCCAAGTGCATGTAGTTAAAATGATAGGAATAAGCCGTGTTGGGGTTTCAAAATTTCTCTGGCCATCACCTGAGTCTAGGGGTTGGACCTTCCAATTTGCCATCCTCTGTTTGAACTCGTGATTGTCCATGATCGACCTCTATCTGGTGTTGTTTTCAGATCCCTTAACTGGAAAGTTCAAGCATGTGCATGAGATCTATGTGCACCCTTTCACAATACCTAAACCATAACTGTGAATTCGTTCCATGTTGCATGATTGAGAAACCTGAATTTGTCTAGGTCGTGTTGTGTTATCCCAGAGGGCCATTGTGGCAGCGTATTTCCTAACCATGTGAGGTTGTTGCCATTGACTGTGCATTGTTGAGCCTTGTTGTTGTGTCCTCACTGTGTTGGAATTGGTCACAAGAAAAGGTTGCCAAACCTGTGAGAAACTCTCTCTAGGTGATAGATTGTGCTGAGGAAGTAAGAACTCCTGGAAGGGGTCCTGTAGCTGCTATAGAACTCTAAGAATTCTGGTCCGGTATGTTGTTGAAGCCCACGGCAAGGGAGGTTAGCAGCTGAAGGACTGTCTTGGTGATAGTGAAGATGTATACTCCTGGGGTGGGACAGGCATGTCGTGAATGAGAATCTGTGAGCAGTGGGCATAAGTTACTCCTGGGAGAAAATCCTTCCTCTGTAACTGGGTGTCTTCCCGTTGACCTTGCATAGCCTAGGATTCCTTGCCTAGTGGAGCTTAGTCCAAGCTCAGGGGTGACCTACTACTGAGAGTGATGAGCAACGTGGTGTAAGGCTGGGAGGTTCATGGAAGGTTTGCACGCAGTTGATGAATTACATCTAGTTTCAAAGATAAGTATATGCATGTGTTTAAATTCAACTTTTAAATGCATGTTTGTGATGCTTGCAATATTATCATGTATTCCGTTGCAATGATGTTTACTATTGTGCATATGAATTATTTTTAATTCCATGGATTATGTATGCTAGCAGTAATTATGTTCTTACTTTGTGTTAATGTATTGAATTTATTTAAATGCATGTTATATAAGTTTTATTCTGTAGTAGCATTACTCCTGACATGGGTTGCAACCCGAAGGATGTTACAGTATGGTATCAGAGCTTTAAAGGGATAAATTCATAAGTGTTGGTAGCATTTCCCGACCCTCCAAGTGTTGGATGTGACATTTTGGTATCAGAGCCAAGTTTTTCGATGTTGAGCCTGGATGGGCCAGATAAGGGGCCATTGGACCTGAGGTTTCAGGTAGAAATTATGTCTGGAGAGAATAATTTCGAACCTTAGATTATTTCTGAGTGCCAAGGGGTTGCTTGGTCGTGTTACAAAACTATAGTTGGTGTGGTATTTGGCCACAGAGAGAGAGAGAGCACAACGCATGAAGTTTTGGAGCCGTTGGATCTGGTCGGGAGGAAAGGAGATCCCTCACGACTGTTAGATCTGGAGAAGGTGCAGGAGAGTTATCCTGGAAACCTTTCGGGGATTTGACTATAGAGAAAAGAAATATGTGATGATACACGAACTCTTGATGCCCAAAACTTCAAATTCCTGAAAAGATCTACATTGTAGATCGCAAGGAAAGAGCTTGACCGTAGGATCAAGCGAAGGAGCATATTGCAATTTCGGCTATTAGTAAAAACAAGATTTGTTGATGCACGAACTCCCGATGCCCAAAACTCTGAAGTCCTGAAACAATCTACACCGTAGATTGGAGGAAGAAAAATTGACCATTGGATCAAGAGAAAAGTAAATCGCAATTTCGTGATTTCGGCTATCGAAAAAAGAGAGATGTCCAGATGCACAAACTCCTGAAACCTGAACTCCTGAAAAAAAAATAAACGTGGTAGGACCCGATGACATTTCTGAAGGTGATGTGGACCCTCCTAAGCATGCCATGTTCCACCGTGGTTGTTGGAAACAACTGTGTGACGTGGGTCCGAAGGGGATAAAGTAAATCGAAATTTCAGATGTCGAAAGATTTGGAGGAACAAGTGTGGGAACCTCTGAAGTATCGAAACCCCGAAGTCCCGAAGTCTCAAAACTTTGATGATGGAAGGACCATAGCGGGTTCCAACCATTGGATGTTTTGTACACATGGACCGTTCATCCACCCGACGTCATGAATTCGGTAACCAAAACTCGATAGATAGTGGTCTCACAGCCCGTGATTGCATGGGATGGGACTAAGAAAGGGGGGGATATCACCCGAAAGTTGTAGAGATGAGAAGAGATCAAACGATTCATGAAGTCAAAACGTTTTCCTAGAATGGGGTTGGTTTTGAATGTGTGGAATTTGTTAAGGAAAGATGTCCTGATAAATTATGGTTGTCTTCACATTGTGATTGTAGAAGTTGACGAGGGCCATAATCGGTCAGAGTTGCCTCCAAGTGAAAATAAATAGAAGAGGCGCAAATTGCCTCTAGTTCTGAGAATGAAAGAAAAGGAATGGATGTCAACATGGGAGTCGAAGGATCAAACTCCAATGGGCACAGAAAGAATACGGATAAGGAAGGGCATATGATGAAAATCATTGAAAGATTGCAGAAAGATGCCCAGGCTCACCGAGTTGATAGTAGAAGGCTCAAGAAAACACAAGATAAGCAGGGTGAATTCAACTTAAAGTTTTTGCGGAGCCTGGATAGGATCGAAAAGAAATTGGAAAAAGAGAGTGACACAAGCAAAACAGGGAGTCACAGGACCACTGAGAGGAAAAGAAGATCGAGGAGTGTTAGAGGACATCATCATCGCTCCCCAAAGCATTCCAGTAAAGAAACATGTGGTATTTCAAGCCCATCTCCTACCAAAAAGCATAAGAGGTTTGGAGTGGATGAACTGAAAGGAGAAATGAATAAGATTAAGACTCCCACGTTTGATGGAGAACACCGGAAGAAGAAGATGCTGAGACATGGTTGCTAGGCATGAGGAAGTACTTCCAATTGTAGAATTATTCCTCTCATGCCGAAGGAAGAATTGCGATGTATCAACTGAAAGGAAAAACATCCATGTGGTGGGATCAGCTTGTGCAAGTGAAACACAGTAAAGAGAAAGATATCACTTGGAAGGAATTCAAGAGGCATTTCGAGAAGAAATATTTGACTAAAAGATATTATGAAAGAAAGATGAAAGAGTTCTTTGAACTCAAGCTGGGCAACATGACCATTGATGAATACGAGCAAAGATTCTTGGAACTGTTGAAGTATGTTATGTTCATCAAGGAGGAGACTGTCAAGATTCAGAGGTATCTAAGTGGATTACCACCTTCTATTGGTGACAAGATTTAGTATGATGACCCTAAGTCTATGGAAGAAACAATAAGAAGAGAAATTTTTTTATATGAACAATAGAGATAAAATCCTACCTTCTAGAAGGCTTCGGAAGACAAGAAGAAGTTCAAGAAGGAACAGAGGCAGAAGGGAAACACACCTCCCTTTTTCAGAAACAACCCTTGGGGACAACCATTTTTAGAGAGCCCAGAAAGGCTGAAGTGGGTGGTCAATTGCCAAGGAAGACACCTATGGAGTGTTGGGGTTGTAAAGGAAACCATAGGTACAGATATTGCCCCTACATAAATGATAAAGTGAGAGTCGTCCACAATGTTCAGCAAGCTGAAATAGTGGAGGACATGGGCAGTAGAATGCCAAGGATCTACACAGACCTGGACAACAAGCAAGCTGAATTTCAATCGCACGTGATTGAAGTGGAATTGATGATTAACAACTGACCACTTACTGTTTTAATTGATTCAAGGGCTAGCCATAGTTATATAGATCTTAGAGTGGTGGAAGGTTTTCATTTATCAGGAAGCAAACATGAAAAGTCTTGGTTAGTGCAGTTGGCTATAGGAACCAAGAGGAAAGTCATTGAGTTGGTTAAGTCCTATCCTGTTGACATGAAAGGATTGAGCACGAAGGCTGAATTGAACATTTTTCCTTTAGGCTCTTATGATTGTTTAATTGGGATGGAATGGTTGGACCAACACCATGCCCTCCTAGACTGTCATAACAAGGAATTTACTTTCCTGGATGAGGAGAGGAATCAGAAAACAGTCCAAGGAATTCCCATAGTTGCAGTTGTAAGAGAAATTTCAGCATTACAGCTGAAGAAATGCTACAGGAAATGTTCTTAGTTGTTTGCAACCCATATGGAGGAAGCATCTAAGGATGGGGTCTCAAATATTGGAGACCATGTGGTACTAAAAGAGTTTGAAGATGTATTTCAGGAGGTACCCGGACTACCTCTGAAGAGAGATATCGATTTCTCTGTAAACTTGATGCTTGGAGCAGCTCCAGTGTCAAAAGATCCTTATAGAATGAGCACACCAAAGCTTAAAGAAATTCAGTTGCACCTTGAACAGATTCTAAGGAAGGGGTACATTCGTCCAAGTGTGTCGCCTTGGGGTGCCCCATTTCTATTCATGAAGAAGAAGGATGGAACGTTGAGGGTGTGCATCAATTTCCAACAATTGAATAAATTAACTGTCAAGAACAAGTATCCTCTGCCGAGGATTGATGACCTATTCGATTAGTTGAAGGATGCAAAGATATTTTTTAAGATAGATCTCAGATAGGGATATCGCCAGGTAAGAATAAAGGATGGAGACATCAACAATACCTCCTTTATAACAAGGTATGGTCATTACGAGTTCACAGTGATGTCGTTTGGGTTGTTGAATGCACTTGTTGTTTTTATGTGCTTGATGAATGATGTGTTCAGGGACTATCTAGACAAGTTTGTCATAGTCTTCCTGGATGACATTCTGGTGTATTCCAAGTCAGAGGAAGAGCATGAACAACACTTGAGGATGGTGCTGCAAGTGCTAAGAGAGCACCAACTGTATGCCAAGTTGAGTAAATGCTCATTTTATCAGAGACAAATCGATTACTTGGGGCATATTATTTCAGAAGAAGGGATCGACATGGATCCTAAGAAGGTTGAGGCCATGAGAGACTGGTCAGTGCCAAGGAATGTGGCGAAATTTAGATCGTTTATGGGTTTAGTGGGATATTACAAAAGGTTTATTGCAGGTTTCTTGAGGATAGCTCACCCTATCACTTCTTTGCAAAGGAAGGAGAAGAATTTTATGTGGACAGAGGATTGTGAGAAAAGATTCCAACAATTGAAGCAAC
Source organism: Picea mariana (assembly GCA_032191745.1). Classification (NCBI taxonomy): domain Eukaryota; kingdom Viridiplantae; phylum Streptophyta; class Pinopsida; order Pinales; family Pinaceae; genus Picea; species Picea mariana. The sequence continues at coordinate 175,789 of JASDQU010103380.1, read as the reverse complement.
TATTAACCAATGATCCAATCCTAAGGATCACAAACCCAAATGAATATTTTGTAGTATGCACTAATGCGTGTAAAGAAGGGCTGGGAGGAGTTCTCAGCCAAAATGGATTCGTAATCTGTTATGAGTCCAGGAAGATGAAAGATAACGAAAAGAATTATGCCACTCATGATTTGGAGTTGGCAGTAATTGTTCACGCTCTGAGGAAATGGAGACATTACCTCATGGGGAGAAGATTTGAATTGAGAACAGACCACAATGGTCTGAAATACTTGTTTGACCAACCCACCCTAAACGCTAGGCAGAGTAGGTGGCTGGAGTTTCTGTGTGAATACGACTTTGATATCAAGCATATCAAAGGAAAGGAAAACAAGGTGGTTGATGCACTCAGCATAAAGGTGCACAACTTACATGCTACAACCATTAGCATGTACCAAACTGATATAAAGGGCATAATTTTGGAGGTTGCAAATACAAATTTGCAGTACAAAGATTTGGTAGCAAAGCTACAACAAGGTATGATGCCACAAAAGGTGTAGATTTATAAACTAGGGCTGATGGAATAATTTTGTACAAGAATATAATTTACGTACCTAATGTCCAGGACTTGAAATACACAATTTTGCATGAAATTCATAATGTCCCTTATGCAAGGCACCTTGGATATCAAAAAACTGTGGCAGTAGTCAAGAGCCATTATTTTTGGCCAGGTATGAAGAAAGAGATTGTTGAATACATCGCCAGATGTATCAAGTGCCAAAAGGTTAAAGCTGAGCACAGGCACCCAGCAGGATTGTTGCATTCTTTACCCATTCTTGAGTGGAAGTGGGAAGTGGTGACAATGGATTTCATCATGGGATTGCCCAGAACAGGAAAGCAACATGACTCAACCATGGTGGTGGTGGAAAAGCTTACAATATCTACCCATTTTATTCCACTAAAGACTACTCATAAGGCAGCAAATGTTGCTCATATTTTTATGAAGGAAGTGGCATGATTGCATGGAATTCCCAAGACAATTGTGTCTGACAGAGACCCGAAATTTACCTCAAATTTCTGGAAGGGGTTATTCAAGGGATTTAGAACGAATCTGAATTTCAGTACATCCTACCATCCTGAGTCAGATGGGCAGACAGAGCAGGTGAATCGAGTGATAGAATACATATTGAGAATGTATGTGATGGACAAACCATCGAAATGGGAAGACTACCTGCACTTGGTAGAATTCGCCTACAACAATGGGTATCAACCATCATTGAAGATGAGCCCATTTGAAGCACTTTATGGAAGAAAGTGCAATACTCCAGTAAGCTAGGATAATCCAACTGACATAGCAGTAGTTGGGTCAAAGTTGCTCAAGGAAATGGAAGAGAAAATTCTAAAAATTAAGCAAAAATTGAAATCTGCCCAGGACGGGAAGAAAAGTTATGTTGATAAAAACAGAACCCATAGGGAGTTTAAAGTGGGTGACCATGTTTTCCTGAAAGTGAAAGCTAACAGAAGTTCCCTAAGGCTGGGAAATTGTGCCAAGTTGGCAGCCAGATTTTGTGGGCCATTTGAAATCCTAGGAAGGATTGGGCCAGTTTCATATATGCTTGCATTACCTACATCCATGACTGTACATAATGTGTTTCATGTTTCATTTCTTAAGAAATATATACCTGATGCTAATCATGTTACCGATTAGAATCTGATTCAAGTGGAGAAAGAAGGTGTCCTGCAAGTGCATCCTGTGCGCATATTGGACAGGAAAAGCAAACAGCTCTGGAATCGAGATATAGGGCTTGTAAAGGTCCAGTGGACCTGGTACGGTCCCGAGGACACGACATAGGAGCATGAGGATGCTATGCGGGCAGAATACCCACATATTTTTTAATATTTTGAAAATCCTACAGATGTTGTGTGAAAGTTGCACTGAGGACAGTGCAAAAATAAGGGGAGGGGATTGTAATATCCCAAAGTATGAGCCCTGTTGTAATCATGTTTTGTAAATCATGCTTTGTAGGATGGTGAGATGTGTATTGATAATATGATAGGCTTATGTGTTTATTAGGCTGAAGAACCTAAGTGTTAAAGGCCAGGAGCCTGATTTTGTACATCTAATTATGCACATTATTAATAAAAGATAAACATCTCTGCATGTGGACCGACCACGATGAAAGAGTGATGGTGGACTAAGATTCCACAAAGCCTGGGTAAGGGAGAGGGGGCTAAAAGGTAAGAAAGAGGGGCTAAGCTTAGGGGCTTACGCCCTTGGGAATAATAATTTATTATTATTCCAAAGTAATGTGTAAATGAATATGTTTTGTCCTAAGTTCCTGGAGAGGAGCGCATGTTGATGGAGCACATGCAGCTTCATGGGAGACATGTGTCGACCCAGGCGCATGCAGTTAAAACAATAGGAATAAGCCATGTTGGGGGTTCGACATTTCTTCGGCCATCACCTGAGTCCAGGGGTTGGATCTTCCAATTCGCCATCCTCCGTCTGAACTCGTGGTTGTCCATGATCGACCTCTATCTAGTGTTGTTTTCAGATCCCTTACCTGGACATTTCAAGCCTATGCATGAGATCTATCTGCACCCTTACGCAATCCCGAAACCATAACTGTGACTCTGTTCCGTGTTGCATGATTGAGAAACCTGAATTTGTCTGGGTAGTGTTGTGTTATCCCAGTGGGTTGTTGTGGCAGCGTAGTTCCTGACCATGTGAGGTTGTTTCCATTGACTGTGCATTGTTGAGCCTTGTTGTTGTGTCCTCACTGTGATGGAATTGGTCACAAGAACAAGTTGCCAAACCTGTGAGCAACGCTCTCCAGGTGAGATATTGTGCTGAGGAAGTAAGAACTCCTGGAAGGGGTCCTGTAGCTGCTATAGAACTCTGAGACTTCTAGTCCGGTCTGTTGTTGAAGTCCAAGGCAAGGGAGGTTAGCAACCGAATGACTGTCTTGGTGACAGTGAAGGTGTATACTCTTGGGGTGGGATAGGCATGTGGGGAATGAGATTCTATGAGCAGTGGGCATAAGTGACTCTTGGGAGAAAATCATTCATTTGTAACTAGGTGTCTTCCCATTGACCTTCCCTATCCTAGGATTCCCTTCCCAGTGGAGCTTAGTCCCAGCTCAAGGATGACCTACTGCTAAGAGTGATGAGCAGCACGATCTAAGGCTGGGAGGTTCGTGGAAGATCTGCACGCAGTTGGTGAATTACATCTAGTTTCAAAGATAAGTATATGCATGTGTTTAAATTCAGCTTTTAAATGCATGTCTGTGATGCTTGCAATATTATCATGTATTCCGCTGCGATGATGTTTACTGTTTTGCATATGAATTATTTTTAATGCCATGGATTATGTATGCTAGCAGTAGTTATGTTCTTAATCTGTCTTAATGTATTGAATTTATTTAAATGCATGCTATATAAGTGTTATTCTGCAGTAGCATTATTCCTGACGTGGGTTGACAGCTCGGAAGATGTTACAGTATGGTATTAGAGATTTAAAGGGCTAAATTCATAAGTGTTGGGTAGCATTGCTCGACCTTTGAAGGGTCGGGGATGTTATAGGGATGAAACTATAGGAGGGGGCTTGGGGCTCCCTCCCTCGGCCTCCATGGTCGTAGTGGTTGAGAGAGGCGGCGCGCCTCTCGTTCGAGGCGTAGAACCCTAGCGAAGTGAATTCAGAGAAATTTAATCGAGTTTAAACAAAGAAGATCCAATTTTACTTGAACTAATATTCTTTAATTTATTTTAGAAATAAGATATGATTTTACTTGAATTAATATTCTTTAAATTATTGTAAAATGACCAAATAAAATTTTATGGTTGAAATTTTTATTAAATAAATAACATTATCAATTTTAATATTTTTTTATTAAATTTAAAAGAGATTTAAAAATCAAATTATTTTTAAAATATAAAATTATTTTAAAATAAAATTATTATGTACATAAATGTATCTTTAAGAGGGAGATGTTCCTATAACACAAAGCATTAAAACAATAATAAAATTCAAAATATAATAATAAAAAAATTATATATATAGAAAAAATGAAATATTTTAATATATTTTATAATATTAATATATTATAAAATATTTTAATACATTAAAAAATATTTTTTTTTTTTTGTATTTCAATTTTTCTCTTCAATTAAGAAAAATGTCTTAATTAGCATAGATTCATCTTAACCTCTGATACAGATCCATCTTAACATTAATATTAAAGTATTAAAAACTATTAATGTTATAAATATATTTATATATGAAAAAATATTAATATAGTTTTTAATGTATTAATATATTTAATAATAATCACTACATTATTGTAGTGATTTATGGGGAACAAATTCAAACCAATATATTTTTTAATATATATTAAAACATTTCATTTTTTTAATATATCATGGTAGATCCATCTTAACCATTGATCTATCAAATCTCTAGAGATATAAACATTTAACCTTTCATCAAGTTTTGTACTCTAAAAAAGGTGTTGAACTAGAAATATTTGATCCCTCTCAACCCTTGATAGATTAGAGGTTAAAATAAATCTATGCTAATAATAATTACAATGTTATTAAGAAATATGATTTTTATTTGATCATTTTTCTATTAAAAAACTCCTTTGCTGGAAGGGAATTTGGTTGTTGATTTTTTTATGGTGCTTCACAAAATAATGGTGTAGAGGATTACTTAAAACTATGGATAAAAGCTTCCAAATTTTAAAAATACAACATATTTACAAAGAATTTAGTAGGAAAGTTGATCAGCTTTCAAAACAGGCTTTGTTTATTCTTTTCCAAAGAAATGGAAGATCAAGTTGAAGCTTTCAAAAGAATTTCTAAATTATAATTTCAGATTTCCTAATTTTAAATGATGATAGAGAAATGTAATATAACAACAAAGTTTTTAGTTTATGTTTTTTGGAGAAAGTTTTTTGCTAAGATACTGGTGATAGGGCAATCAGTTTTGTAAAAGGACAGCAGGTGTTTTCTCTTTCTAGAAAGATATTTTTCTATTTAAAAAAAATATTGTTTTCATTACAAATCCTCTATACCATATGGCTGTTTGCTTTTAATTTTAATTTTGTGATTTGATTTTCATTCTGCGAGATATCATCTACATGGTATCTTAAAAAAAAAGTTTTGGGACGAGCCGGAATGGGGTGGGCGAGTTGGCTTTGATGGAAACCAATTGAAATTTTGAATTGGATACTTAACTTTATGCCTTTTTCTGCGCAGGCTTCAAGAAAGTAATTACCGTTTGCTATTTTGAAACAAAGTAATTTAACCGTTTGCTTTTTTGAATCGGACCGTTGAGATTTCTTAGTAGGATTTTCTGTCATTCTTGGCAACGTCTCTCTGTACAAAGCCATGTGAATGGATATGTGATGGCCTCTCAAAGATTCCTAACAACTCTTCGAGTTGTTAGTTCAAGGAACCTGGAAAAAACAATTTCACTTTCAAAGATTTCCAACAACTTGAAAAAAAAAAGTTGTTAGTTTAAGGAATCTGAAAAAAAGGAATTTCACCTTTTTAAGAGAGAGGTAGCCAAGGTATTCTGTCTCATCTGATTAGGTTTGGGTTGCAGAGAGAGACGCATCACTCGCCTACCCTATACTATAGCCGTGGAAGGAAGCAGTAGGAAAWGTAACATGTTTCTATATATGTATTAAATCTTTCATACCTTCAAGCCATTTTCCTCCTCCTTTATCTTTTGTTTATGGTGTGTTGTGAAGTGCTTTCGGGTCTGCGTGTCTGTCTACTTGTGTATCTGGGTCTGAGTCTTGTTTTTCGTTTGTTTGTTTGGGCGCATAAGTCATGGGTCGTGTGTCTCTCTGTGTGGGTCTGAGTCTTCAGTCTTGTTTCTTTGTTTGCTTGGGCGTATAAGTCATGAGTCGTGTGTTTCTCTGTGTGATATGGGAGGAGGATGGATTGGAACTGTATAATCACCTGCAACATACAACTCCCAAGAAAGGGCAGAATGATGCGGTTGAGTTTCTCAAGGGTTTTTTCTCTCATGAATAACAATACTCTATCAAATGGTATGTATTTTGATGCTTCTTTATAGCTCTGCCCTGGGCTATTATTATAGATCTCTGTTCTTCCTTGCCCTCGTCAAGCTAGTTCTCTTTCTTCTGTAATTTCATTTTAGGATTCTCAAATGAATATGAAATCTCATTCATGGCCTTCTTTATGTTTTTT
>JASDQU010103380.1:99212-150034 GCA_032191745.1 Picea mariana | reverse complement strand
AATTCTTTCCAAATGATGTGGATTCCTTCATAAATCTATAAAAACTATCAAGTTGGAATGATTGGTATCTTTAAAACACTTTGATATCAATTTTCAAATTATCAAATCCATGTGAAATTGATATGAAATCTTCATTGGTGATCCAACTTATGGAATCAACCTGTTGCAAGAGTGGCAAATGTATCAATGCCATGGTTAGATCAATAGTAATATACTTACCAAATAATAATTTAATTTATGAATTGGCCATGGAGGTTTATGCAGAGTAGAAAATCTACTTACATAATGGTTGGATTATTGGTTAGGGTTTGAGAGGTTATTAAATTTATAATGAAGTTCAAGGGAAAGAAACAAATTGTGTTACACAATGTTAGAATAAAAGTGTCATGACGTTATTGGAAAACAGGGGTAAATTTATAGGTACAGATTAATTATATATATACAATAATGGTTTTAGTATATATGATTTGTTGGCACAGGGGCAGACCCAAGGTTCAATGCTTCAACAACGCACCAACAAAACCCTAACTACCGACCCTTTCAGAAACACCTGCGAAGAAATGAATTCTCACTCGAGGTAGAGGCAGGGGGGTTGCAGGACTCAGGTGTCCACAACCTAGCTGGGAAACAGATCTGTGATCACAATACTTAACAAAGCACTTAGCCAACAATATACATTAAGTTATGATTCTTATTCACATCGCAGATTAACCCTTATTATAGATTAGCACAGAAACAACCAATATATAACCCGTAAAACCTCTTAGCCCATAGCATAAGCTCTGATCTAACATCCATTCACATTATAAAGCCCAAAGCATTCATAGATCTATCTATCATACATCAAGAATAGTGCACTAAGAAAATAGATACATAAATAACATGAGCAACATTACACAAAGCACATCGACACAGGATATGCGTGGTTCACCCCAGTGTGGGGTTACGTCCACCAACTCTTCTTCTTCTTTATTGATTTCCAATCTTTCTACATTCTTCGACTCATGTGCACAAAGCCACAGAGCGCAACTTCGCACTGGACATGTGATCTACGCACAACACACTAGATCCACCCTCCTCAAAACCTGGTCAAGGCACAAAGCCTCTTACAATCACTTGCACTTAGCCATGCAAGTCTCAACACACCGTATGCACAAAATCCAACAATTGTTCTTCGCACTTAGCAGCCTTTACATATTCTTGCATGAAGCCAACTTGGACTGACTTCGCTCTAAGTCCTATCTACTTATTTATACATTACAAAAAGGCCTAAGCATGGGTAAACCCATGGGTCGACATCCCATACCTGTTACATAAACCCTAAAACCCAAAAAGCCCATAAAATGAGCGAGATCCCGCGATCTCCGCTTCACCTGGGTGTTATGTCTTTGACCAGCCTGTCGAAGTCCCAAAAATGGTCAAAAATGACCAAGATTCTCTCAAAACTTGGTCAAGGGTCAACATCCCCCCAACACTCACTCGTGACTCATCGCGAGTCACTCTGATCTGGGCAATATTACTTCGAAGGCCTCGAGCTTAGCTCAAGCTGCCTCGACTTGCTTCTTCGCCCGAGTCTCCTGCTTGGCAAACTCCTGAATTACTTGCCTGGTGACAGGTCTTTCCAGGCGTTGTTCTACTGTTGTGACCACCTGTTCTAACTGTGAGCCTTGTCCCTCTATCTCTTCAAAAAGTGTGCAGGATTCGTCCTGCACCGGCTGGAGTCTCTATGTCACCTCCATAACCTTTCTCTGTATGGCAGTGACCTGCTGCTGAACTGTGCGCTACTCCTGCGACCTCTTCATCTTCTCGACTGGAGTAAGCAGCTTCATCTATGCTTGAATTGTGGATGCCTGTTGCTTCGCCTCCTGGAGTTGTGCCTCTAATGTCCTCAGCTCCGGGCCTTCTGCAAGGCGCTCATAGGTCTGCGCACTTCAATTAATTAGTTTCTTACATTTTGAGGCCAATGCCCTGATTCTTTCTACTGTGCTCCTGGCAGCTTCTTCCCTCTAGTCGTGCACTTCTTGCGGAGTGCTAAGTACTGCTTGGATTTCGATCTCTGCTACTCTTTCTTGAAGCTGTTGAATGGATTCAGCGAGCTTCCCCACTTGCATCTCGGTGGACTCTGGTTCCTCCTGTGTCAAGCCTGGAACAGAGCAGAGTGCTCTAGTCACTGCCTCCTTGACCACAGTCCTCTCTGCAAGCAGCTAGTCTTTTTCTTTCTGCATATTCTCTTTGTCCCCTTCAAACTTCACCCTGATGTCATCTTTCTCTTGCTGCACAACTCGAAGTTGCTCTAATGCACCCTCCTTTTCTTGCTTCAAGGCCTCTATGGCCTGCTCCTTTTCTTCTTGGGCTCGACGAAGTCGAGCCTCGGTTACATCTGCTAGCCTTCGTAATTGGGTGGGCTCATCCACCAATTCTGGAATTTTTGATGACGACGACACAATAGACACTGTGCGACTCGAGTAGAGGGCTCATTGTATGTCTTTCATTTCTTTCTCGATTATGTCATACAATGTCTCTTGCTTCGCTTCATGTCTCTATAGGATATTCTCTGAGGCGTCTTCTACAACTGTGATGATGAGCTGGATATCGTCCACTGTGAGCACATTTTGCGACTGAAGCTTATTGGCTCAGGCCTTCTTTCTTGCCGAAGGTTTCTTTGGGGAAACCTTTCTCTTCTAAGATGCTTCTGTTGTGGTGAGGGGATCCTTTGGCGGTGTTACTTCTCCCTTTTCTTGCTTGTCTTCTTCCCCTTCCTCCTCTTGGTTTACTTCGTCACCTCCTCCTCCTGTAGGTGATTCAGGCGCAGTTTCCTCCGATGTGTTTTCCTTCTCCTCATCGTCTATGTCCTGTACTTCCTTCTTTTTCTTATTTTTCTTTGCGCTGCTTTGTCCATCATACTCAGTCCGGGTGAACAAAGGACTTCCGATGATTTTGGGGTCAGAGAGTTCTGCATCTTTGACCGGTACAAGGAATTCGGTTGGTCATTCCTTGGTTATCTCCTCCATGTCTTCATCGGTCAATTTATAGTAGGATTGCAGCTCCTCCTTGATTTCGTCCTTGTGTGCAGTGATGTAGATGAAGTGTCGGTATGCACGGAACTTCGCTAGTAGCCTGTATGTGTGCAAAGTGTTCGGGGTCATCCGCAGAAATGCTTCAATGGCGCACTTCAATTGTAGGTAGTAAGTGTGGAACACCGCATTTGATTTCCACTGCTTCGCCATATCACTCGTATACCACAAGGTGGTGAACCTCGCGGCCAATGGCTCTGATGGCTCGACTTATGGGAATGTCGCTCCCTCCGACATCTCCCAAGCAACAAATGCAATGAGAACCAGTAACTAAATGAAGTGGAATTCGTACCCTTGGTCCTGGGCTTCATGGCAGTCCTTCACCAGCTCGTTGACGAGGTAGCTCGCCCAGTTCATCTGCATTCCTTCGACAGACTTCCCTTCGAGGTCGACTACGAACCATGTGAATTGTGTCAGTCGGTTCTTTCTGATGAGCTTGCCAGTGATTAGCTGACAATCTAGGCGCACTATGCTATCTTGGATGGAGGCTACCTTGTAGCCTTGCTTCCCCTTCTCCACATCACCATACGCCTCCTTGATCCACTATGTCAGGGAGCGATCTGCAACCTTCCCTGGGTAGAATTGTTGAGGGTCCGATCCCTACATGCTCAATCTAGTGATCAGGTGGATCAGCGTCGGATCCACAGTGATGCGCCTATCCAACCAAAGATACCCTCCATGATAGCATGACAGGAGGAGTTTAACGCACGCGTTAACCTTCTGATGTCTGTCGAAGTGGGGGATCTTCATCATGTTTAAGATCGTCAATCTCGCAATATCCTTGATCCACGACTAGGGGACTATATTGGGCTTCTTCCCAATCGTCTTCGTTAGTTACCTATGCGGTGCGAGCATCGCATAGTTCTTCTGGTCTCCAAGGTTGAAATCACTGATCTAGAAAGATGGGATCAGTGCCAACTGCAGTCCGACTGCGCGTATCCCCTTCGGGAGGTACGCAGTGATTAGCGTGTACTTGAAATCATGTGGGATGTTTCCACGACTAACTGTGCCAGCCAAAGGTGGGATGTAGTCGGGCAAGACCGACGAGATCTATTTCACGTTCGCCAGATCGTCGCGGTGCTTGCTTCTTTTCTCAGTCATGGTTCGGCTAGACCAACGTGCAGTCGAGGGGGATGCTTGCAATCCGCCTATCAACAATGCATGTATACCTACAAACATGACTTTCTCAGTCATGAGGTCGATCAAGATCTCTTCTACATATTTCTCTAGCGCGCTATACTCGCCCGACATTCACACTTGTAATAAAATAACTTGGGTAGGTGAATGGACACTCAAGGTAATCGAATCAATGGCGAGGTCTAGATAGCACAACACGGTATGCAATTGGTTCTCTGTTATCTTGGATACCTCAGTTTGCAAAAAGTGGTCCCGGCGCAGCATCTGACGGGTTAAATAAGCAACGTCATAACAGATTCCTCCAATGGGCAGGAATGCCTCAATCAATACGATTCCATCCATTATGGTGCGTTCTCAACGGTCCAATGGAGATATTTCCGGTAATAACTGTGTTTCTAGCCGTTCCGGAGCGTCATTCTAACGATCGAGACGCCTCCAATGGTCATATATCTTCACTGAGGCAAAGTGCCATTCTGCGTTGTTCTGTTATTCCAGCAAAGTTTAATTTCTGCAATCCTGCCTTCTGCGAAGTCCTCTCTGGAACCTCCTGCAGTTTTTATAACTTTGCTTTTTTCTTACTGAGATTTCTTTCCTTTTTTCCTGTGATCTGAATATCTGGGTTCCTCTTTCCATTATTATTCTTATCTTCTCTTAGAGTAGTAACTTTGCACTGCTGAGGGTATTTCAAAGGGTTTGAGTGTAATACCTCTTCTCTTACTATTTCCGGGGTAGATACATTGTTTTCCTGCATGGACAGGTTCTTTAAATCTTCTTGTGTTCTTTCAACTTCGACATCTAATTCTCTTGCCTTCTGTTGCTTCGACTTGTCCTCTTGTTCTTGTATTAGTTGCTCTATTTTTCTGGCTACGAAGTCCCTTAATTCTTGTTTTTTCTATTATGTGGCTTCCTCCTCTACTTTCCTTCAGATCTGATCTTTCTCGATCCAGGTCTTTCCTAACAAAAGTGCAAAAGGAGTGTTGTTCTCAACAAACTTAATGACTTCAAATTCTTCTTCGGTCGATGTTCCATGAGCAATCATAGGTACATTAGTAACTCTTCCACATAGGGTTATTAGCTTTCCTTTAAACAAGCCTATGCTTCCCAATGAAGGTACCATATCAGGCTTTCCCAAAATTTCCCAAGGGCTTTCTGGCATGATATTCACCTGTGTTTCCTCATCCAAAACATGGTCTATGTCGAAGTCTCTTATTCTTGTTTCTATGCACTCCTTTTGTTTTAAGATCTTTGGTATATTGATGTCTCTATGATCCTTCAGTGTTTCTTTCAGCCGTAATAACATAGTCTCTGATTCTTTCTAGTGTTCTAACATATCCTTAGTCTCTTGACCTTCTTCATAGTTTTCTTGTCTCTTGTTCATCTTTTCAACTTTAACAATCATTCTTGGGCAATCCAAAACCTCATGACCAACAACTTTACAATAAAGACAAATATGACCTATACCAGGGCATTCCTTAGCAAGATGTCCCAGTCTTCTACAGTTATAACACAGTGTCAATCTTCTCTTTCTTTTAAACGATCCCCAACCTTTCTTGTACTGCGCACTAGGATCACAGTGGTGGACCTGCAATCTACAAGAAAAAAATATAGGTTCCTGCACCCACTTGTTAGTCCAAAAACTCTTTCTATGCATAAGAATAACATATATTTCACTATCTCTATCATATTTATTCATATCAAATCTTCTTTCTCCTAGTTGTGCCCTAGTTTTCAGACTAGCAAAAAATTTGTCAAACATACCTAGATTCATACTTTCGAAGAAAAAATTTCCACTTATCTTACCTTTACCAGAGCACAAAACTTTAAAATCTTACCTCTTTTCTTCAGATCGGGTTCCTTTCTTAGCACAGAGCTTCGCAAGTCAAGTAGAATATTGTGCACTACAACAACAGATCTACACACACAACTTTCTCTTTTCTTCAGTTCCCAACGATCACAGCTTCAGGTCCTGGCAACGGAACCATTTGTTGGCATAGGGGCATACCCAGGGTTCAACGCTTCAAAAATGCACCAACAAAACCCTAACTATCGGTCGTTTTAGAAACACCTACGAAGCAGATGAAGTCTCGCCCGAGGTAGAGGCAGGGGGGGTTGCAGAACTCAGGTGTCTACAACCTAGCTGGGACACAGATCTGTGATCACAATACTTAACAGAGCACTTAGCCAACAATATGCATTAAGTTATGATTCTTATTCACATCGCAGATTAACCCTTATTATAGATTAGCACAGAAACAACCAAGATCTAACCCTTAAAACCTCTTAGCCCATAACATAAGCTCGGATCTAACATTCATTCACATTATAAAGAACTAAGCATTCATATATCTATCTATCATACATCAAGAACAATGCACTAAGAGAATAGATACATAAATAACATGAACAACATTACACAAAGCACATCGACACAGGATATACGTGGTTCACCCCAGTGTGGGGTTACGTCCACCAACTCTTCTTCTTCTTTATTGATCTCCAATCTTTCTACATTCGTCGACTCCTGTGCACAAATCCATAGAGTGCAATTTCACACTGGACAGGTGATATGTGCATAGCGCACTAGATCCACCCTCCTCAAAACCCGGTCAAGGCACAAAGCCTCTTACAATCACTTGCACTTAGCCCTGCAAGTCTCAACACACCATATGCACAAAAGCCAACAATTGTTCTTCRCACTTAGCARCCTTTACATATTMTTKCATGAAGCCAACTTAGACTRACTTCGCTCTAAGTCCTATCTACTTATTTATACATTACAAAAAGGCCTAAGCATGGGTAAACCCATGGGCCGACATCCCATACCTGTTACATAAACCCTAAAACCCAAAAAGCCCGCAAAATGAGTGAGATCCTGCAATATCCGCTTCGCTTGGACATTTTGTCTTCGACCAGCCTGTCGAAGTCCCAAAAATTGTCAAACACGAACAAGGTTCTCTCAAAACTTGGTCGAGGGCCAACATGATTTTTTATGGATTGAATCCATTTTAGGAAGAACGTGTGGAGAAATATTAAGTTGTAAATAACTATCATGGATAAATTAAGTTTGTAATATATTACCGTTTATCAGAAAGGGGATGAACTTCTAAATATTAAGTTGTAAATAACTATCATGGATAAATTAATTTTGTAATATATTACTGTTTATCAGAAAGGGGATGAACTTCTAATAAAATAGGTAGTAGAATTAACAATAATAATATGATGATGACTTTAGAGAATAAAAAATAGGAAAAATAAGATGACATGCATATTCCCATAAGGAATCTAGAAATTAGATGAAGTCAAGAAGATTCCTATTGGCATCATTTAGGAGGTTGTTCAAATAATGTCAATTTGATATCAAGGATGACTTATAAAATATTGATGTTAAATTGTACAATCTATGAATGTGGATTGTTGGGCTCCTCTTTTTTATTTTGATAGAGAACACATTGTGGTTGGAGAGAAGGACATGGTAGCACGAGCTCAATAGAAAACAAATATATGAGTCGTTCCCCTTGGATTAATACCATTAACAATGTATAGATCATAGAGGGAGATAAGAACTAGAATAACATGCCAGATTCTAGGCGAGGGGTGAAAGAATGAAGACACTTGGACGAGGTAGTAGCAGATATTAGTTGATTCATAAATAAGAAACTAAAAGTAGTCCAACAATTTCTTGATTTTCAATGTACCTTCCCATCTTTGGGCACATTGGTATAATTGTAAAGGCCTCAACCTATCAAAAATGTTGATTCTTTGTTGGCCCTCTATATGTTAGCTATCTATTGAGTGTATGTCAGCTATCTAATGATTAGTAGATCGAGCATCTAAGTTTTGAATTGTGGTCTTGTTGTGGTCTCATGGCTAAAGAACTATTTTGTAATGATGTATTGAGTTATTTCGAAGATGAACGAAATGAGACCCCCCTTCTAAATTTTAATTGTCTTTATATTGTATGGTGATGATGTCTTTTATTATTTTTCATTATCTCTAAATTTGGATAACAATAATATGATTGCATAGATGTCACAATCTTGGGTTAGGATAATGGTACGTGTTATGATATTACTTAATCGTTGAATAGATGGAGAATGGTTTCATTTTGAGGGTTATATGCATGCATTCAAGTTAATGTTGAAGTATGAATATCAAATGGGTATTAGTTATGGAAACCATATTGAATGAACCTTGTACAAAATTAAGTCTCAACACATCTCTTCAAGTGAGACCTTCTCTTTCATGGGGATTGAAAATGCCAGTGCCTAGACTACAATAAACCCCATTTGTTGGACACCAATATTAACCCTGGTTTAAAATTGAGACAACTAATGGTTCCAATATTAGGACCCTATCATGAAGAGTCTGTCATTTTGGTAGTATGATTGATGTCCTTACCTGGAGCTATGCCAAAGATTAGTGGTTTATATAGAATGGACATTCTTTGAGTCATAATTTGAGGGTTTTCAATCTACTTTATTGCATGATAACCACAATACTTATGAAATATTCTGGGTAGAGTTTCCAATGGTGTTGTATGGATTGTTGAGTAGGTTGGGATAGCATCCACAACCATCCTAGAAAAGGAGGAGAGAGATCTAGTGGAATGTTTAGAACCTTATTGCATTTCAAAGATTTGATAACAAAGTCACATGAGATGTTGATTTTTGGGTCAAAGGCATGATAGAAGGCTACATCATTGAATTCACAGTCACATTCAACCAATAGTTTTTATGAGTAGAGGAACAATTCAAGAAGGGAGCTTGTGGGAGGTTGGTGAAATAAATCTCAACTTGGGTGAAGATGTTGTTGGCAGAAGAATAGTATATATCTTTTAACCCATCAATCATGGTAGCATAAGCACTTGCATTTAGGGGTGACCTCGAATGGAACTAGAGGAATGAATAGTTAAGGGAAGAAGGTACCATGGAGGAGGCATAAGTTGAAGAGAGAACATAGTGGGTTTTAAAGTGAGGTGCAATACCTAAAAAGTGGTGGCTGAATAGTATAAGGGGGAATTGATAAGAAGATGAAATGGCGAGTAAAGAGATTGAAGAGAAGGGAAGCACAAAAGCATGACTAAAGAAGTTGGATAAGTTGCAAAGAAGAGTAAAATTTGGCTAGTGGTTGAGAGAATGTGGATTGGTGGCATAAGGGATTTCAAGAAAAATAATGGAAGAAAGAGGAGTGTTGAAGGAAGTAGAGAATGTGATAGAGGAAGCATTGCACTAGGGAAAACATGTGCATACAAATGGATCAAAGACATTGCAGGGGGGAGTTGTGTCCAAAGAATTTTTTTATCAGTAAACAAAAGAGGGCATTGTCATGGAGCCACAAGATGGTGGACCACTCAATGACATGTTCCAACTGTTTAAAAAAGGAGATACAAGAGAAAAAGACATGATTGAGCCTTAAGTTACTCACAACTGGTGTAGAAAAATCACCATCCCTTGAACATTTTGGGAAAACTAAGGTAATTATTAATCTCTCTTCTAGTTTTGATTTAAAAGCACCCCCTGATAGTAGTTTGAGAAATAAAAATAGTAGGAAGCCAAGTGTAGGTGGGAATATGGGTGGCAGTGGAAATGCAATAGTGAGTTTGTTTCTAATTCAACTGGAGACACTAATCTAGTTATTCAACCAAGTTTGTAAGTTTTCATTTTGGTGAAAATCAAACCAATAGTATGGTTAGAGTGGAAGATGGTGCAACGATGTGCCTTCCTGAGTTTTAGGGAAGGGATATAGTGATGCAAAGTAACATTGGTTCTTATGTGAATCAATGTGCAGAGAAAAGAGAATTATGGATCCAAATGCTAATTAGTAGAGTCCAAACTACGTTGTGGGGGAGGGATATCCTTTAGTAGTATATAAAGTTTATAGAGATAGACCCCTGGGGTGAAACTAAGACCCATGATGAAGTGAAGGAGAGATTTGTAGAAAATTTTCGGATGATGAGATCAAAGAAACAAAGATTCACTAAGTTGAAAGAGATTGATCAAAGCATTGGTGAGAGTTCTTGGGAATATTATCAATGCTTCTACGACTTGATCAATAAGATATATTACCTAATACATGAAACCCATCATAAGGAGTGGTCTATTCATGGTCTTTTTCCTTTGACCAAATTTCCACTAATGCAACATAAGTGGACCACACAATGGGATACCTTGGCCCAAGTCATGGGGATTGAGTTAATAAATAAATATCTGAAGGTAATCATAACAAGCATTGCGACTATGAATTTACTAGTGCAATGCTTGATCATGCATAGTTCGAGTCACAATGGTCAACCTTGTTGGAGTAAATCTAGGAGATTAATCGAGCCAAGATAGGAAGGGAGAAAGTATGGTGTATCACATGCAAGACATGGGGCCACATAGTGAATTAGTATCCCTCTTTGAGCGTTAGGTTGTTGCTCCTAACCTGACTCTTCCACCTACTAGATTCCTAGGCAATGTGGAAAATAAATATTGTGAAAAATGTAGAACCTATGACCACCCTTTCCAACTCTCCCATACACTAACGTGATCTCTTAACTCATTTAAGATTAAAAAAAAAAAATCACGGCTTGTAGGCAAGCCAAATCGGGCACACAAGGTGTAGGTTCCTAATCCATCTATCCTTTGAATTCTTAGAGATCCAACAAGTATTAAGGACGAAGGATAGTGAATGTCATTGATGAAGTACAAAGTACAAATA
This sequence comes from Picea mariana, assembly GCA_032191745.1. Classification (NCBI taxonomy): domain Eukaryota; kingdom Viridiplantae; phylum Streptophyta; class Pinopsida; order Pinales; family Pinaceae; genus Picea; species Picea mariana. The sequence goes on along the minus strand of JASDQU010103380.1, from coordinate 139,121 downwards.
ATGGTAATCATAATGTAGAAGTTGTTGACCATGACACCACCAATCCCTCCAAAATGACCAAAACATCCCAGTGTTCATTTGAATAGCTCTATATTTGGAATAATCCCTTAAAACTCCATAATCAAGAGATGATAAGGGGAAAGGATACCATACACTTGAGCAAGAGCACACCATTCTTTCCAAGAATGAGAGGTAGTGTCCCACAAATCTTCCCATAAAAAGATTCCCTTCCTACTTAACCTATAAGCCTAGAATCAAGGGAACTCGCCACACAAGAACTTTAAGTCCTCCAACTCCAATAGGACTATAAGGTAAATTCATACCTACTCTAATTTGACCTCCCACTGCCATGGAACAAAGCCTACAATAAGGTTCCAAGTTAACCAGATGCTCCAAAAAATATGGGATCTCGGCACTTGTAATAAGTGGGGAAATGAGATAATATCACATAAGACAAAGATCCCTCAAAATCTACATGTATGTTGTGTTGCAAGCATTCACTACTAAAACAATACCTGTCCAGGTGCTAAACCCTCAAGACACTGCACCACCCACTTAGCTACTAGAATGCTACCCTTGGTGGAAACATCAATCAAACCAAGCCCCCCCTCAATGTTGGTTTCAAGAGAAACATGAAACAAATATTCATACACAAAAATCATCATAAGAACACCAATGTACTCAGAAAATCACATTTTCATTAATTTACAATAATAATAATACATCTCTCTCACATTAATACATTCGTGAGGCATAACCATCTCCATAATTATCTCCACAATATCTCCATAAAATATCCATGTGATCTCCATCACTAATTTCACTCGTTGTCCTCATCTTTCATCATACACAGACTTCTAGAATAAGTCTACTTTCATGAATAATAATTTTTCATATCATAAGTATGAATTATTCCTTCAATATTTCGACACAGTGCACACATCTAAAGGAACTGAGGGAAGGCCCCTCTCCCCACCATACTTAAACCACAAATAGGCTTACAAAATCTACTCAAGATACTAGAATTGAATCTCGCTAGGAAATCAACAAGAGACATAGTACATATGACTAACCTGAAGAATATGGCCAACAATAGCAAGTTTACCTACAAAGGTGAGGTCCATATGGTTCCATCCATGAGGTTTACTGATCTGCGACCTCTATAGACACTAATACTACATAGAAACTAGTGATAGACCAACTCCAAAAGGAATCCCAAATACTAAACAATTAAACCTTGGCATGACTATAAGACTAAGTAATAGGGATCCAATCCAGAGGTACATCCAACTCTATTAACCAAAAATCAGTTTTTTGAGCACTAACCACAACACCTTAAGTAGAGCAAAAAGTATCCAAACAAGCAAGGGCACCATCAACAAAATCTTTCTTTGCTCTAACCTATTGAAGAGAATTAGAGAAAAAAGTATCCAAACGATCAAGGGCACAATCAACAAAATATTTCTTTGCTCTAACCTAGAGAAGAGAATTATAATCAAAGTGATTATTAACCATGTCAAAACCATCAAAGAGAAGAATACCAAGTATCTACCTCACAATACAAGTGGATTCCAACAAATAACCCAGAGCATATGAAGACGAGATATAGAAATATGGGGCTAGAACAGTGTAGATCTCTTCCCTTAAAAAATCTCTATCCAACCTATCCCTATTGTTGCATCAAACCTTGTGGGGTACAACCCTGCAACAAGCATCTCTAGCAGCCACCACTCCATCTCTTAGAGTATAAGAAGAAAAAATAATAGAAAAATGTGAACTAAACATACCTCCATATCTAGAAGGATCCTCAACAAGAGATCCATCCACCCAACATAGTCCAAGCACATTTTCCACATGGATCCCTCATCCCCCTTGGATCCACTCAATATGGAAATATACCTGAGCACCCCTAATAATATAGATTTAACATGAAGAACATCCATCTCCAACTTTGTGGCCTCTTATTGAAGAGTCACATTGTGAAGATCTTCCTTAAGAAACGATCGAATCTCCTCCAAGTGCTACTGAGCCACTATCCTTATTCCTCTTTCGAACTATCATCCTACCCCAACCTCTCATGAAATTCATAGTGTAGAAAATAGTAGCCTTCCACTAGAGAATTCACCCCCTATCCTCAACCATCTAAGGGGAAAGATTCCAAACCCTTTGAATGAGGGCTTGAAAGTCCTTCAACCCTAAATGAGAAACATTCAGTTTTAAAAAGGAAGGAGGAGACAAATCATTAGTGTGGTCAATGAAGATCATAGTCTACATTGAAAGATGATTTAAGCCTATCACATCCATAAGCACATCAATTGGTTGAAGCTTGCTTGAAAAATTCATACCCTCATGAGGACCATAAAAGTGATCCAACGATACTTGAACACTATCTTGACCCCAATGATAGTTGGAGCAAGTGAACCAATTCCCATAGTCAAGCCCTTTGTTTTCCAATCAGGGTCAAAGATACAAAGTGATTCCTTACACCTAGACGAATACCTCTTCTTTGAATGACCAACCATAGACCTTGCACCTCCACATCTATCTGCCTCCCACCTCACCATCTTAAAATCCCCATCAACAGTCCACTCCATAGTCAAAAGAGATATTGTCATCCAATTCCCAATCTTACTACTCTCAAAACTGATATTAGGAGCATATATTGCATAGAAAATAAGCACTTTGATCCTAAATCAATAGGGTCATCCATTCACAACAAAACTCTGAATTTAACCTAGAAGCAAGCAAACTCTACAGAGAGAATGAAAGGGAAATCACCACTCCCTTGACAATGCTTTAAGGCCCAAAAAGTATTGTTCCAACAATAACTCATCTTGTTTTGAATCTCAAATCCAGTCGATTTGACCTCCTACAACACGACCACATCCAACTAAAAATGATACAAAATGCCTCGCCTAAACATCTGGGGACTCATAAGTGTCATCCCATGAACATTCTAGGATAGAAAGGGAAATTTAATTTCAAAGGAAGATGAAAGACAAAGTTATTGTACTGATTTTTTTATCTCAAATCCATATAATCCCAGAGTCAACGGTCATGTCAAATGGACCATTGCATCCTTATATGAATTCATTTATGGCTTGGTACTAAGATCCTCCACAAGTCTATCCACATGAGAAGGAGAGGAAACCACCTTCTGCTTGTTTTTCTTGACCCGCCATCAATACTCAATATCCATGCCACTAGGACCAAAAGAAGTAGACCCATTCGAGATCACCAATTGAGTGTTTCTAGGCACCCTAGCTAATCCCACCATGAAAGAAAACTCACTACCTTGAGGCTTCTTAGCTAGGCCCTTGGGGGCCTTAGACGAGACACTTGACTTGACACCATAGATACCACTAGAACTTCCTCCCCTTTCCCATGAACCACTAGCACTTGCACCACCATAACCCAAACCTCCTAAACCACCCAAGCCTAGAACGCTTGAACCTGCACCTGCTAAAGAGGAGCCACACCTACTTGAGCCAACTACTGGAAAGGAGCCTCCAACACCAATTGTGAAACTTGGATCCATTCAAGTGTCACAAAACCTCATACCCTTGGAAGAAGGATGACCCACAACACCACCCTCACTTGTGACTTCCCTAGCCTGGGCTTGCAAAGAGGGCAATCTTGAATCAAATGGTCGTGTGTCTGACATGAAAAGTAGGCATTTGATAGATTAAGATATTGAATCTTCTATTGGTGCACACTATCAATAGTATAAACATAGATAAAATGGGGAGTATTGTGATTTAGATCTACCTCCACACATACACGAGGGCTTGGTCGAAACTGGATCCAACGACCATATACAATGAGCAATTTTCCAAACAGATGAGCAAAAATATCAACAAAGAGGCATAAGTCAACAAGCAGGGTGGGAAACTCTAGCCATAGGCGATAATTGACCTACCCACTATCTTCAGGATTGAAATTCACCTATTGGGATTGAATATAGGAAAGGTTACCAATAATATTCCAAGTGTCAAACCACAACACATGGCTTGAAGGCTTTTGAATTTGCAACAAGAGATTAAATCAAAGAGGGAGTAGAGGAGGAGCCTCCTCCACCTCCCTTAGTAGATTCCATGGGAGGAATTGTCATTGAAAATCGTAGTTCAGTGTTGGTGATCCAGTTGGATATCGGTGGCCACCCACCTATTCCAACTAGCTCAAGATAGTTTTCTGGCAACTTACTATTTTTAGCAGTTTTTCAGTTCCTAAACTTCCACGACCATTTTGAGGGCCTAAATGAAGTTTTTTTGGGGATATAGCACCTCAATGATAAATGAAGGCTTTTATTGAGCCCCCAAAATGAATCTCCTCGATGATACCTTTCCAACGACCTATCGTGCACCCCAAACGAAGATCGGATTCCAAAGTTATGCCCCCGCGAAGTTGATACACCAAACAACCCAAAATGGGGTCCACAAAACTGTCGGCTTTTATATTTCGAGGTTAGGGTTTTGGACTTTCTTTATGTTAAAAATCCCTATAGAGCCTCATTGTAATCATCTTCCCATGAATGAGAGTAGTAGTCACATCTCTTCTCATAGATAATTTGTCGCCATTCTAGCGAGTCTTTCATTCTGTATTTCTACAGTTTTGTATATTTCACTCATTAATAGAAATTGTGTATTATTGTATCTTTGTGTTTATTGTTATATTTCTTCTATATCTACCTCATATTATTGGATATCCGATATATCTCTGTACATTTCTTTATTATATCTATGCTCTCATTTCGTACCGAAAATAATACAAATCAGTGGTATCAGAGGAGGTTGCTCTTAATCGTTTTTTAGTGCATGTCCCCGACGAGGTCCGAGTATAGCAAGTTGGGTCTTGAGCTTGTCTCTCTTGAGGAAAATCTCTCTTGCATGCCCAAGAAACCCTCCATGGTGGAAGAAAAGAAAAACGATGGAGCAGAAGATTCTATTAATTCGTTGCTTGAGGAAGCTCTCACGCGACAGAGGGACGAAATGATGGAGAATATTTCCCACATGCTTCAATGCCTACCGATAAAAATAGGTGCATATTCATCAAACAACCACTTTGGAGGCACCTCACCTTTCAAGGTACAAGTTAATTTTTATATTCTCATATTTGAAGGATAGATAGATGCATATGCCCTAGAAAAATAATTAAATCTGCTAGAAGGTTATTTCTCTGTTCACAATTTTTCTGACAGGGAAAATATCACCTTTGCACTCCTTAAGGCTCTCCCTCATGTCAAACATTGGTGGGAAACTTATTGAGAGCAAAGTTCCACATAGGAGTCCGGAATATATGAGGTTGAGCCCACTTTTGATTTTTTTTGTGGATGTGGTCAAGGAACAATATTACCCTGTTGGTAACTATGAAGACCAATACATGAGATGGACCACATTGCGGAAATAGAGGGGCCAAACAATGCCAAAGTTCACAAATATTTTCCATACCTTGCGCACCAAGTTAGGTGTGTAAGACTCCGAGTGACATCTAGTTTTGAAATACCATGGGGCTCTGCATAGGTACATCCAAACCAAAATGGATTTCTTGGACATCTCATCACTGGGAGTTTCCTATCGATATGTTGTCAAAATCGAGCAAAACATTAGGCACGAGAACAAATGGGAGTTTGGGTTTGTAAACCTACAACAACCAAAGCACGATAAAGACAACCCTAACAAACGACCTCCTGAAACCAGTCCAAGTTGCAAGCAAAGAAGGACAATGGGAAGACAAAGAAGGATACCAGGAAGTGGTGCGACTTCCATAAAATCCCCTGGCACAACACTGATGAATGTCGCTCGAAACAATCATTGGTGGTCGAGATTAAAGAAAAAGAGCTGAACCCAAATTCAGAAGTTGATTTAGAAAATAATGGAAGGAGACAATGTTATAAATAACAGGTGTGCTCCTTTAACCATAGACAATATCATAATATTGTCGCCCAACCATAGGCCAAAGCCACCCCCAAGCACCTTAACCTTGATAGAGAGAATAATTCTGGAAGCAAACCCTAGATCCAAAAGGAAATCAAGGTAGCGTACCACTCTCCAGAGCTAGTGTACCAAGCAAAAAGTCCAAACCATAACCAAGAGAAATTCCAAGCCTAAAGCTAAAAATACTAGCTGCAGTAGTTGCAGCTGCAACTACTCTCCAACGTGTGCACTTACTGAATTTATGCAGTTGTGAGTTGTGTGTGTACAAATGAGATCTGGAATCCTATATTTATACTGCTCTTTCTTAGTTTCCTGGGTCGACTTCTCTTTCTGGAGGCTAAAGACTCAATATTAATTATTTTCTTTATCTGACTTGTATTCTAGGGTTATGTCCAAGGCTTTAGGGTTTTTTCTTGATTTTCCGAATATTCTATTCTTGTCAGGGTTACACGTGGAGGTTAATACCCCCTGCAGCTGCCATAATATCAACACTCCCTCCTAGATAGGGAGGTATTGAAAACAATGGTCTTGAGCACAATCATACCATTCAACTGGTAGAATCATCGTAGCCACATAGGCTATCTCATGATCAAATCACGAGCACCATCATCACTATCAGTATCATCTAATAGCATCAACTGCATCATCTCTTGAAGCCATACTCCATCTGAGTAATCAAGCATGATGTTGAATAATTCACTCACTCCACAGAGTGATACAAGAACTATTCTTCTAATCCAGACATATGTCCTAGAAGAATAATTGTTCCAACAGATGTTGGAAGCCATGCCATGGGCTACAAGGACTATTCTTCTAATCCATACATACGTCCTAGAAGAATAAATGTCCTGGACCATTTTTTCGTCTGGAGAATGTATGTCCATCAACACACTGAGTATCCATCTAGCTGATAGTCATTTTCAACACTACTGATAGTCTACATGGAAATTAGAACAATGTCATTTAATAGAACACAACTGTGTCTATCCATAGTAGTACACAACTACTATCCAATGGTACATTTTATCCCCCACTTTTAGGGATAGCTAGGAGATCATGTCTCGAGGCCCACAGGTCCTAGACATGGAGTATCGAGAGTCGGATCTACTTAAGCATGGCCCTGGAGGGCCCATCTTTTCTCCCTTTCACCGCCTCCACTTTTTCAGCAACAACAACATCCATCACCTTCGACCTGGTCTTGTGTCAGAGATGGTTCTTGCTCCATGAGGTAATGAGTCCGGGTATCATGGTATGTGTCACTCTGATCTTCAAAACCTTTGAATATGTGCATTTAATTCCTTTTGTTTCTAACAAATGCTTGGATATTATACTTCTCCACTTCACCATGTCTAGGGGGCATCACATAATTCCCTAGTAATCTTGTGTCCATAGGTTTTGGTTTGCCACTGGAGGGATTTCTGAAAATTCATCATCCGCTCTCGTCATATTACCACTTTTTCATCTTACTTCTCGCTCATCTATCCCATTACATTTATCTGGGCATTGGGTTGGCCAGTCATTTAAGTGTTGCACCTTGCCTTGTGGGAAGAAGGGGATAAAGACCCAGAAGGTAAAAGTAAGCTGGAAAAAGATAAAATCCTAAAAATAAAACCTCAAGATGCTTCGCCCAGGGATCCCTCGAGAAAGAAATAAGGAGCTTCTCAGCAAGAAACAAGAGGGACCCATAAAAATAATAAAACAAGACCTAGTCAGAGGATAGGGGGTCTCATCATGAGCAAGACCTATTAGGTCCATGGGTACCTAGAAGTATAACACTACTAGCAGTTGGTTACCACACCAGGGTAGTGGCTCTTGGTTGCATGGCCAAGAGAAAGGGGCTCTCATCACGAACCAACCTTCTCATTTCTATGAAAGTACTTGTGGGTAACACTGCCACCACTGGTCACCATGCCAGGGTAGTGTCCCCTGATTAGCCTCTTGAAAGAAAAAAACAATAAAGAAATAAGAATAAAATGGCATGAATGGGCTTGGAAACAATTGCATCCAAGACAGGTGCAACTCGCCTTCTACAAAGGCACCCACAGGTAAGACTTGCATTCCCCTGCTTTCACTGCACCCCTTGTCAGGACATCCCCTATCCACCTTGCCCATTTACATGACTTGGATTTAATCTCTTTCGGAAACATCCATTTCCCAGTGGACACTAGTCCAATAGGACGCCCTGTCGCTTTCCCCAAACTTGTATTGCAAACTTGTATAATGTCTTTGAGCACTTAATTGGGGTAATAGGGGTTTTATGCACATGTTTAATAATATTGATGATGATATGTGATTGACATTTGCTATGATCCCTGTGACTTATGAGCCCATGGAGGGCGTAGTTGTTGATGTGCAGGATCATGCCCGACAGACAAGTAACACATTGGACAGGTGCACATGGGGAGATGATTAGTTCAGACCTCCATGGGTCTGAAGAGCCCACCCGATGGATTTTGAGACCCCAGCAGGGGGCATAGATAGGACAGAGGGTTTGCACCAGAGAAGAGGAGGACGTTCCACAGAGGCACTTTGTCAGAGTCATACCTAGGGGGGTTGTCACCTCCCCACATGAATGGTGGCCTTGGAAGGCACAGGACGTCTCCCAGGATGCCCATGACATCACCCAACAATATGGATGTTTTGGGAGGCAACTATGGTAGTTTTGGCACATGTGGCAGCTTGGAGAAGCCCAAGGAGGGATAACGATTTGCTCCAGGAGACTGTATTTTCCCTAAAAGGGTCTAACATCACCCTAGAAAGGGGATGACATCTCTCTATTGCTTGATTAGGGTTTTAATTTAAACATTTAATGTAAAACAATATGATTTTGGTATTTTGGCCTTGTTGGCCTTTTGATGACCTAACTTTTAATAAAGGTCATTGGTATACTATATATTGAGGGGTTTTACCTTCATATTTTCATCATATTTCACTCACTCATTAGTGAGGTCTGAAATTTGCCCCATTTTTGGGTTGATTGGATGAAATTGTGAGGCGCACTTGTTGAAGGAAGAATTTTTCTTGGCATTTTGGAATTTCTCTTGGTGGAAGGTATTACAACTAGGGTTTTTCTATATGATCTCTTGGTTAAATGTAAGTAAATTTCTGCAAAACTTCTTGATTGAATGGTTGTAGTGTTGTTTTTCTTGCATTTATTGTTATAATTTGCTGAATTAAACCCTAGGTGACAAGCACATGTTAAAGGCCCTTGTCTCATGTCCCTACCAAGGTTTCAAGCCATTTTATTTGTTGAAGTAAGATAGAGCCTTGCCTTAGAAACACTCTATTCTTTCCTTCTAGCCTAGCCGTTTTACTCTTGTTGAGCTAAGAAGGAGAAAGACGCATCAAGGCCTAGGGTAGCCTACACCTGGTGAGCCATTTTTCCCTAGGGTTTGTCTAGTGAAGCCTTTCTCTAGAAACATGTCACTCACAAACCCTCTTGTCTTAGATCAAACATCTTTATTGAGATAGTCATTTTTTCCATTGAGTTAGAGAAGGAGGAGAGAGCACTGAGGCCTAGGGTTTCTATACCTTAGTGAGCCTCTCTCCCCTGTGGTTTTATCTTTGAGGCCTTGCTTTAGCAACACCTCAAAGTTTTACCCTCTAGTCTTTGACCTTTCATTATCTTACTCCTTCATCCCTTGCGTCCTCTTTTGACTCCATATACCCTAGGAATGCACTAATCTAAGGCCTTGTGTATTGAGTAACTTGATCATAAAACAAACTTCCAATACTTTGAAAAAACCCTAACTCTTACTAACCCTATCCTAGACTAACACTACCAACCCTACTGCTACTTTTATCTTTCTATGTTATAAACACCCATGTGCAACATTTACTTTATCTTGGAAGCAATTGAATGAGTGATTAAGGCACTATTTATAAAGTATTGATATTGTTACATTGAATTCCAAGCTTTTCTTTAGCGTTTATTGAGAAGTGATATTGTAATCATTTCTATTGTATAAACTTTGATTTACTTCATCAATATTATTGCTCAATTTCTTATCATCAGAAAGTCATTGATTATATGAAGTACTAACCAACAAGCAAACTTGCACATATAGTTTTATTGTTGCTTTGTCTCAGACAGGTACTCTTATTGGTTATTACTTCCGGTTATCTTTGTTGGCTATAAGCCAGGACTTTCTGATCGGGTGGTGACTTGTGAGGGGGATTATTATCACTTAACCTTTCTAAATCCTTTTTCCTTCTCAAAACCCCAGGTCACCGGGGACGTCTCCCCTGGGCCTTACCTCCCTAAACAGAAAGAACCTTCCCATTGAGGTGACAGTGGTGGGATTGGTTCAGTTACGCCAGTTTGACCTTCTTACATCCTTCTTCTACCTTAACTACAAACTGTGCAATAACATTTTGTCATCGTTGTCAGGGAACACTGAGTCAATCTTCCTCAAGACGACACTTTTCGGTAAGCCTTGCCTCTAGAGTTTTTACCTTACAAGATTACTTGGCGACTCCACTTAGGGTGTTTTCCCTTTTCCTTTGATAATTTCAAGCAAATTATTTGGCGACTCCACTGATGACGACGCCAACTATGACTTCACAATGGGATCCCGGAAACTAAAAGCCTTTAGACATGAGTAAAATCCTGGGATACCCGCGACAAATGCCCCCGATATACGAAAGGTGGCTCCCTGGATTCACTAGTAGTGATGGGGAAAGAGTTGATTATCATATGAATGATTTTTCTTCTTATTTTGGACTCCATCCTATCGATGATGATGCCGAAGATGTAGTGATGAAAAATTTCACCACCACTCTTCACGGGAATGCTAGAAAATGTTATGATGATCTCCCTGACTTTAGCATCACATCTATGGACCAACTAGAAAAAATATTTCTCGAAAAATGGGGTGTGAAATTGGAATATATCCAAACATTGCTAAAAGGACTCCAATATACAAACCAAACAGAAAATGAGACTGTCTGGGACTTCCAGAATAGATTTGAGGGATTATTGTATCAGATTCCTAGAGACCATTATCCTGAGGACAAATGCCTCGTGTATCTCTTTACCAATGCACTCTTGGTGCATTTAGGGTTTCTCCTGAGTAAAAAGAGGCCAAAAACACTCTACGAGGCTGGTAAAATGGCCATACAAATCGAGGAAAATATATTTTGGTCCAAAAAGGAACACATATTCCCTCTAGGGACCAAATTCAATGGCCCTGAAGATACCTCAGACACTCTCAATTTGGAGAAACTAGTTTCCCTTGAAACTTTTACTGTTGATTTCCAAGAAGAAGGGGAACAAGTTATTGACCAACAAAATACTAAGGGGAAATATCTTGATAAGTTTTTCCAAGAGAAAGGGATCGTTGAAAACACGACTGAGGAGTTGGAACCCGAACAATATGATGAGGTGTCAAAGTGCCCTCCTCCTGATGAAGCAATCCACAAGCCTTTTTCACCTGCACAACACCAAGACGATGAGGTTAGCTTCTTTCCTTTTCAAGATTTTGATGATACCTTGTTCCATGATCCAGAGAGTGAAGGAGAAATGGAATCCCTAAAAGAAGTAGATCTTCCTTACTATACAATTGAAAATGAAGGGGTAGTTCATGAGGATGGAACAATGATGCATGTTGAAGATACCCAAGTCCTCAAAGCTCTTGCATAGGAAGAAAAAAGCATTGTAAGTCACCCTCCTATCCATGATTTTGATGATTCCCTATCTTATCATTTGGGAAAAGAGGAGGAGATGAGTGAGCCTTTGAATGTTTTGAATCCTCCATGTTATGATATTGATACTGACATAATTGATATTGATGAGTTCATACATGTTGGAAGACGTAAATGGGATATGGTTGGTTTTGATATGGACCCCATTTATGACATTGAGAATCATTCCCAACTGTTGCATTCACAGTTATCAGAACAAATTACCTTTGATTTTTGGCAACAAGGGGATGATATATTTACTGATGCTCCCCAAACACCCAAGGTTGACCTAGTACCATGTTTTCCTGACGATTTTTGGTCTTACCTTGAGGGTTTTGATGAGTACTCCTCCGAGCACTTGGATTTATTCTATGAATATGATTATCAACCACCGATGTGCTCAAGTTTTGATGGGAGTAAGAACAATGTTTTCCCAAAGAAGGATTATCATGACATATTTCTCCAAACACCTCTGATTAATTTACCTTGTTGTACCATTAAAGGTGTAGGGGTTTATATCCTTTATATTGAGTGTCCTCTGAGGCAAACCCTAGAATCCAAGGGTTGGTTGAATACTACAAGTTTGAGTCCATTATCTCAGTTTTTCGAATTTCCCTTGAAAGTTTGTCAGTCTTCTATTAGATCCTTGTCGATCCCTCCCAGGGCTTTGGATTTTGGGAACGTCTTAGGTAGCCAGCTTGTAGACCTTTTGAATCAATTTTCTGAACCTTTGACTTTGTATGATCCCTTCCTGAAGTGGATTGAGCACTGTCCTCAGAGATTAAATTGGCATGTTTTATTCCCTCCAACCCGCCGTCATGAGTTAGACTTTATGGTTTCCAATGATATGATACACTTTCTAACCCATGTTATTTTTGTGCTTAACTTATCACTGTTTTGGTTTACGATGAAGCAAAAAGCCAGGTATGGTGGGGCATTGCTGGATTGGTTTCATTGGTCATTTGAATACACCTAACATCCAACCAACAGGTAAGTAAAGGTAGGTAGGCATTTTGCATTCATTGTATATGCCATTTCATTACATACTAGAGTAGCTTGCTTTCACAGTTGTACATATGATTGCTTTTATTTCAGTCTTATATATATATGAACTGGGGTGATATCACCACCCCAAATGGTTACTGATAGTTGCTATTGAGATCAACCAGGTAACATGTTATGCCAGAGATGTTGAGGTTCTCATGTGCTCTACGATGAGCACATGTCCCTGAGTTGGAGCTAGATGTTATCCCCCACTTTTAGGGATAACTAGGAGATCATGTCTCGAGGCCCACAGGTCATAGACATGGAGTACCGAGAGCAGGATCTACTTAAGCATGGCCTAGAGGGCCCATATTTTCTCCCATTTCAGCGCCTCCACTTTGTCAGCAGTAACAACATCCATCACCTTCAGCTTGGTCCTGTGTCAGAGATGGTTCTTGCTCCATGAGGTAATGAGTCCAGGTATCATGGTATGTGTCACTCTGATCTTCAAAACCTTTGAATATGTGCATTCAATTCCTTTTGTTTCTAACAAATGCTTGGATCTTATACTTGTCCACTTGACCATGTCTGGGGGGGATGACATGATGCCCTAGTAAGCCCGTGTCCATAGGTTTTGGTTTTCCACTGGAGATATTTCTGCAAATTCATCATTCGCTCCCGTCATATTACCACTTTTTCATCTTACTTCCCACTCATCTATCCCATTACATTTATTTGGGCATTGGGTTGGCCAATCAGTTAAGGGTTGCACCTTTCCTTGTGGGAAGAAGGGGCTAAAGGCCTAGAAGGTAAAAGCCAGCTGGCAAAAGATAAAAGCCTAAAAATAAAACCTTGAGATGCTTCACCCAGGGATCCCCTGAGAAAGAAATAAGGAGATTCTCAACAAGAAACAAGAGGGACCCATAAAAAGAATAAAACAAGACCTAGTCAGAGGATAGGGGGTATCATCACGAGACAACCTATTAGGTCCATGGGTACCTAGTAGTATGACACTACTAGAAGTTGGTTACCACGCCAAGGTAGTGGCTCTTGGTTGCATGGCCAAGAGAAAGGGGGTCTCATCACAAGACAACCTTCTCATTTCTGTGAAAGTACTTGTGGGTAACACTGCCACCACTGGTCACCATGCCATGGAAGTGCCCCTTGATTAGCCTCTTGAAAGATAAAATCAATAAAGAAATAAGAATAAAATGGCATGAATGGGCTTGGAAACAATTGAATCCAGGACAGGTGCAACTCACCTTCTACAAAGGAACCCACGGGTAAGCCTTGCATTTCCCTACTTTCACTGTACGCCTTGTCAGGACATCCCCTATCCACCTCGCCCATTTACATGACTTGGATTTAATCTCTTCCGGAAACATCCCTTTCCTAGTGGACTCTAGCCCAATAGGACGCCCTGTCACTTTCCCCAAACTTGTATTGCAAATTTGTATAATGTCTTTGAGCACTTAACCGGGGTAATAGGGGTTTTATGCACATGTTTAATAATATTGATGATGAGATGTGATTGACATTTTCTATGATCCCTGTGACTTATGAGCCCATGGAGAGCATAGTTGTTGATGTGCATGATCATGCCCGACAGACAAGTACCACATTGGACAGGTACACATGGGGAGATGATTAGTTCGGACCTCCATGGGGCTGAAGAGCCCACCCGATGGATGCTGAGACCCCAAAAGGGGGCAGAGACAGGACATAGGGGTTTGCACCAGAGAAGAGGAGGATGTTCCACAAAGGCACTTTGGCAGAGCCCTACCCAGGGGTGTTGCCACCTCCCCAAAGGAACGTTGGCCTTGGAAGGCATAGGACGTCTCCCAGGATGCCCATGACGTCACCCAGTAGTGTGGATGTTTTGGGAGGCAACTATGGCAGTTTTGGCATGTGTGGAATCTTGGAGAAGCCCAAGGAGGGCTGACCTTTTGCTGTAGGAGACTGCATTTTCCCTAAAAGGGGCTAACGTCACCCTAGAAAGGGGATGGCGTCTCTCTATTGCTTGATTAGGGTTTTAATTTAAACATTTAATGTAAAACAATATGACTTTGGTATTTTGGCCTTGTCGGCCTTTTGATGACCTACTTTTTAATAAAGGTCATTGGTATACTATATATTGAGGGTTTTTACCTTCATATTTTCATCATATTTCACTCACTCATTAGTGAGGTCTGAAATTTGCGCCATTTTTGGGGTGATTGGTTGAAATTGTGAGGCGCACTTGTTGAAGGAAGACTTTTTCTTCACATTTTGGCATTTCTCTTGGTGGAAGGTATTACAACTAGGGTTTTTCTCTATGATCTCTTGGTTAAATGTAAGTAATTTATGCAAAACTTCTTGATTGAATGGTTGTAGTGTTGTTTTTCTTGCATTTATTGTTATAATTTGTTGAATTAAACCCTAGGTGACAAGCATGTGTTAAAGGTCCTTGTCTCATGTCCCTACCAAGGTTTTAAGCCATTTTATTTGTTGAAGTAAGATAGAGCCCTTCCTTAGCAACACTATATTCTTTCCTTCTAGCCAATCCGTTTTACTCTTGTTGAGCTAAGAAGGAGAAAGACGCATCAAGGCCTAGGGTAGCCTACACCTGTTGAGCCATTTTCCCCTAGGGTTTGTCTAGTGAAGCCTTGCTCTAGCAACACGTCACTCACAAACCCTCTTGTCTTAGATCAAACATCTTTATTGAGCTAGCCATTTTTTCCATTGAGTTAAAGAAGGCAAAGAGAGCACCGAGGCCCAGGGTTTGTACACCTTAGTGAGCCTCTCTACCCTAGAGTTTTATCTTTGAGGCCTTGCTTTAGCAACACCTCAAAGTTTGACCCTCTAGTGTTTGAACTTTTATTATCTTACTCCTTCAACCCTTGCGTCCTCTTTTGACTCCATATACCCTAGGAACGCACTCATCTAAGGCCTTGTGTATTCAGTAACTTGATCATAAAACAAACTTCCAATAGTTTGAACAAACCCTAACTCTTACTAACCCTAGCCTAGACTAACCCTACCAACCCTACTGCTATTGTTATATTTCTATGCTATAAACACCCATGTGCAGCGTTTACTTTATCTTTGAAGCAATTGAATGAGTGATTAAGACATTGTTTATAAAGTATTGATATTGTTACATTGAATGCCAAGCTTTTCTTTAGAACTTTTTGAGAAGTGATATTGTAATCATTGCTATTGTATAAACTTTGATTTACTTCATCAATATTATTTCTCAATTGATTATCATCAGAAAGTCATTGATTATATGAAGTACTAACCAACAAGCAAACTTGCACATATAGTTTTATTGTTGCTTTATCTCGGGAAGGTACTCTTATTGGTTATTACTTCTTGTTATCTTTGTTGGCTATAAGCCAGGACTTTTTGATCAGGTGGTGACTTGTGAGGGGGATTATTATCACTTAACCTTTCTAAATCATTTTTCCTTCTCAAAAACCCAGGTCACCAGGGACGTCTCCCCTGGGCCTTACCTCCCTAAACAGAAATAACCTTCCCATTGAGGTGACAGTGGTGGGATTGGTTCATTTACGCCAATTTGACCTTCTTATATCCTTCTTCTACCTTAACTACAAACTGTGCGATAACAATACACAACCACACCAAGTAGCACACAACTACTTAATCAGTGACACATAGTCACAACCAGTGGAACACATCCACCACAGTAGCATACATCTACTGTCCAGAGACATATAGTTGCCATAGAAATCATATCATCTGATATCAACCTACATAAAACAATATCATGATATAAACTGAGTCATATTGGGCCATTCTTCCACTCACATGTGTGAGATCTAGAAGAGAATCTGCCCTCAGAATGTAAAACATCAACCATGGGCTATATGGACTATTCTTCTCAAGCATAGAAGAATAATTGTCCCTGATTTTTGAGCCTGGACCATTCACCTAATTGGGCCAGTCCTCCAGCACTAGTCATAGTGAAATATGGAGAGAATGAGTTTGCCCTAGGGAATGTTTGTCCTTGATTGTTGAATCTGGACCATTCACCTAATTCGGCCATTCCTCCGGCATTAATCATAGTGAAACATGGATAGAATGAGTTTGCCCTAGGGAATGATTGTCCGGACCATTTCCTAATGGAAATGATTGTCTTGCACCAACCTCCAAAATAGACCATTCTTCGAAACTGCTCACAACTGTGAAATTCAAAAGAATGATTGCCTGGCGAGGCAAACCATTCTACTTGACCACTACTCAGAGTGACTGCCAAGAAGAATGAATATCCTAGACCATTCCCCCACACTGGCCATAAGGGGAATCAATGTCTATGGTACATCAACAATATATTGAACCATTTTCATTACGAAAATGATTGGCCGATCTGGACCATTTTCCGAACTGGAAAATGCCTGTTCGTCAGAAATCTCAAACCAGTTTCCAAACTGGAAAGGAACTGCTCATCCTGGACCATTTTTCAAACTGGAAAATGATTGTCCATAAATCAATAACATATAAGTGCTCCCTCTCAACCTGGGAGTAATCTCTTCCTTTTTCAATAAGGAATTTGTCTCCACGAGCCCCAACTTGTTTCTTGAGTACGCAAACTTTTCATGTTGGGCAGAGGATTTACCAAAATATATGATATCTTCTCATCTATGGAGATATATTGGAGAACCACTTCTCTTTTATGGACTTCATAATGAAGAATATAATGCTTGATCTCAATGCACTTCATTTTTTCATGGAACATTGGTTTTCATATAGCTTTGATCATTACAATATATCATGGTCGAATTCAACACTTATGTTTCCTGCTAGCTCATGACATCGTGGAAAGGATCAAACTGAAACATATCCAAGTAGCACTACTTCTATCATCATGAGAATTTCCATGGATTAGCAATCCATCATCCCAGACTTCTGAGTAACTATTCTGATACACTATCTCTGTCATAGAAAGTTTTCACCACGCTTCAGTTGTATATGACATACTTTGCATCAAGTTTTTTGAATCCATACAAGGTCTTCTTATATATGCATACATGGATCTCTTTCTGGTATAAGCTTCTTTCTCACTTGCTTTATTGGGAAGAATAGTCTTTTACATGTAAATTCCAATCCATGGATACTACAAGAGGTATATTGGCAACAAGCCATTGTCATAGTCTTCTCCCTCCTTCTGGAAGAAATTATGAATCTTGCAATGCTTCCATTCATAAGTCTTTTTCACACCGTTCTTTATCATAACTTCCATTTCTTTTGCTCAATTGCTTCTTAGTGATTTCAAACCAAGCTGTTAGTCTTGTGATTCTCGGTATAATAACTGGTTGTTTTGTCTTTTCTTTCTTTCTTGGAATATTCATGTTCTTCCTCATGTCTCTCTTTATCTCTTGGGTCCATGGGTCTCCTATAGTTTTCATTCCCTGAAGATTCCAACTTCTTCCTTTCATCGTAGGATCATGGATGTAGATGGACAACCATGACGCTTTAAGGATTCTTTTCGAATAAGACTTTTTCTAGAGTCAAACTGAACATGTGTTGCTTTTCATGGTTGTTACTTTCAATGGGAACATGGATAGATACTTCATAATACTAAATGGATCATATTATTTTGGATTAGCTCCCTCCTAATCCTTGCTTCATGCATGAATGCATGCTCTTCTTTTGAAATTATGTAATCATCTCCCTCCATCTAAGATAGTCCATGCTTTTGTCTGCATTCTTATTGCCTTCTGCAAGGTGTCACAAGTCTTTTTCTAATCTCCTCTTGGTTGCTGACTTCTTTCTGTTTTGATTTCTTCTGGGTATCTTTAGGTTTGATTCTAATTTCGGCTTATCTGGCAGTTGTTATTTATATAATAGCTTCCACAGGAATTGTTACCAAAGATTGTCAACATACTTCATCTTTTCATGTGTATTGCTTGACTTGTAGTCATCGTGATAGAAATCCTTATCCTTTTATTCTTCCATAGGTATTGTTTTCCTTGAACATATTTTCTTCTAAGAAATAGATATACATGATATGTACATGAACTATGTAAACATGGTATATACAATAGATTTGAAATATATTGTTACCTTGACTTAGAAGAAGAAGTTTGTTTTATCCTGCTTGACTTTCTTTGAAGGTTTCTTCAACAATTGTTGCTTCGTCTGTTTCCTTCCTTTTCTTTAACTCAGGACAGTGGTTCCTGTAGTGACCATATTTCCGACAGTTGAAGCATTGTATCTTTGACACATCCTTTTCTTGATTTGGTTTCTTCCTTGAGACAAACTTCTTCTTATTCCTGAAATTCTTGAACTTTGTTGTGAAATCTTGATCATCGTATTTCCTTTGGGATTTCTCTTTTGCGTTAATCCTTGATTATTCTTGTGCACAACGAGACCAAAGTTCTTCAAATGTGGGATACTCCTTTCTTGTGTTCATGCTTGCGGAAAATTCATCCCATGTCTTGGGAAGACCATTGAGTACTATATTTACCAGTTTTTTTTCTCAAATGATTTCTTCGATAGCTTGTAGTTGATCTCTTAACTGATAGATTCTCACAAGGTATGATGTTATGATGTCATCATCATTCATTTTCATGTCACAAAGCTCATTCTTCAGACTCATTACTTGTCCAATGTTTCTGACTGAAAAGAGATTGGTTAGGGCATCATACATCTTCTTAGATGAGTCAAGATGAGAGATGTAGGGTATCAAGTGGTCTTTTACAGATTCCACTATGATACTCATGGCATTGATGTCATTGTCCTTGAACTTCTCCATAACTGCAATGTTTTGAGGTTCCTTCTCTTTTCCTTCTTCAAACTGTGGCTCCACAATCTTTCCTTTCACGATATCCAAGACTTTGTTCTTGGCAAGGATGCGGTCAATCCTTATCTTCCATGCTCTGAAGTTAGAAGCCCCTTCTAACTTGTTTTCTGACTTCATAGAGTAAGTCATGACTGCTTTGAATTGGTCAACCTTTGACTTTGACCAAAAACTCAAACTTGATGTCTTAGCTTGCTGAGAATACCAAGAGGTACGCTAGGTTAGGGCGCACTAGGCTATCCATAAATTAGGTCAATCTATTCACTTAAGGTGCCTCAACACGAGAGTTAGCTTTTTGTTGCTACAACAAAAACTTTGACTGCAACTGCAACTGTAACTGAGAAAATCCTCCCAATCTATCTTCCAGTGGTTAGACTGTCCGAAGATATTGTGGGCCCATAGCATGTTAGAAATAATAGGTGTGCTCGTTTAACCATAGACAATATAGCAATATTGTCACCCAACCATGGGCCGAAGCCACCCCCGAGCACCTTAACCTTGACATAGAGAATAATTCTGGAAGCAAAACCTAAATCCAAAAGCCAATCAAGGTAGCGTACCACTCTCTAGAGATAGCGTACTAGGAAAAAAGTCCAAACCATAACCAAGAGAAAGTCCAAGCCTAAAATCGAAAATACTAGTTGCAGTAGCTGCAGCTGCAACTACTCTCCAAACTTGCATACTTATTGAATTTTTGTAGTTGCGAGTTGTGTGTGTACAAATGAGATCTGACATCCTGTATTTATACCGCTCTTTCTTAGTTTTCTGGGCCGACTTCTCTTTCTTGAGGCTAAAGACTCAATATTAATTATTTTCTTTAGCCGACTTGTCTTTTAGGGTTATGTCTAAGGCTTTAGGGTTTCTTCTTTCTTTTTGGAATATTCTATTCTTTTCAAGGTTACACGTGGAGGTTAATACCCCCAACAACTACCATAATATCAACAAACAAGCATCGACGCAGACCCCACTGCTACTTTCGTGACCGCAACAATTCAACCAAAAGAACCAACAAATCCTGAAGAGGGGGAGCGCCTCTTCCATTAACATATGTGGGTGAAGGGGACCTCGTTGCATTTCATTTTTGATAGCGGAAGTGAGAAGAACCTCATCTCAATTAAGGTCATCAAACAATTGGGATTGTCGATAACACCACACCCACAACCATACAACATCGGGTGGCTTCCCTAGGGACGAGATCTCTGTGTCAGCCAACAATGTCGTCTGTCCTATGGCATCCAACCCTTCAAGGATGATGTATTATGTGATGTTTCCCCATGGGATGTATGTGATGTTCTTTTGGGACAACCATATATGTGGAAGCGTCATGTTATTTATGAGTTTCGACCCCATAGTGTCATTGTTACTCTGGGGGGTCATCTCTACATGATATAATAGGCAGTTCCAACTACTGTCCCACCTAAACAATGCCTCAAGGTAGTATCTCATACTACCAAATTCAGCTTCTTCACATTCTGTTCAAAAAGTGAACAGAAGAGCACCACAACCACTGCAACCTCAGTCCAAGCACCTTTTGTTCAGTAGAAGCAGGTCAACAAGATTGAAGCCAAGCGCAAGGATTCCTTCTGCACACAGTCATCTCATGTAGTCAAACTGGTTCAAAAGGTCCAACCCTTCCAGCCACAGGTTCGTGACAACCTTCAACAAGCTAGACAATGCAAGTTCTCCAGCAAGGCAAGTAGATAATCAAGGTTCAGATTCAACAAGCGATTTCCCCTCTTCGTCGGGAACTCAACGCAATGGAGACCATTTATTCATAAGGAGGGAGGATTGATCTAAGTGGATATCGGTGGCCACCCGCCCATCCAACTGACTCAAAACAATTCTCTGGCAACTTACTATTTTTAGCAATTTTTTGGTTCATAAACTTCCAAGCCATTTTGAAAGCCTAAATGAATTTCTTTTGGGGATCGAGCACCTCAATGATAGTTGAAGGCTCTCATTGAGCCTCCAAAATGAATCTCCTCGACGATACTTTTCCAACAAGCTATTCTGCACCCCAAACAAAGATTGTATGCCAATGTTACGCCCCCAGAAAGTTGATACACCAAACTACCCAAAACAGGGTCCACAAAACTATTGGTTTTTCATCTTCCGGGGTTAGGGTTTTGGACTTTCTTTATGTTAAAAAGGCCTTTAGAGCCTCATTGTAATTGTCTTCTTGTGAATGAGAGTAGTTATCACATCTCTTCTCAGAGATAAGTTGTCACTATTCTAGCGAGTCTTTCACTCTGTATTTCTACAATTTTGTACATTTCGCTCATTAATAGAAATTGTGTATTACTTTATTTCTGTGTTTATTGTTATATCTCTGTCATATTATTGGATATCCGATATATCTTTATACATTTCTTTATTATATCTCTGCTCTCATTTCGTGCTAAAAATAATCCGGATCAGTTGTGCTTCATACACATATTTGATGGATAGAAGCATACTAAGATTAGAGATAATACATGAATATTAAAAATGGATAGCCTTAAGAAGAAAATCGAGATATGATTTAATTCAATTATATGTGTACAAGTAGTGCATTGCAAGCCTCGCAAGTTCAACCACTATCTCTAAGTGACGTCATGGTTGCCTTAAGAGACCAATAAATCCCTCATGGAATTAAACCTTAATTGATGATGAAAAAATCCCCTAACCCTAACCCTTTACATAGCCCCAAGTATAAAATCTAATGAATGGAAGACAACCAAATTATCTCTCATATATGACAGAACTATTGAGTTGTCAATGTGCATAGTGTGTCAGGATATTTTGTCGGGCCATATGTGATGAAGTTGGTGCATGACAACTGTTAATATGACCGAGACACTGTAGATTTTTAAATTTATAATTTTTTTTATCTCTTAAATAATAATAAAAAAACAGTAAATCGTAAAAACTACAGTATATTTTTATAATAAATATACCCGCCTTTCAACATGAATACTCGAGGGAATTCCACACAGTTTAAACATGTCGTTGCTCGCTAGGAAACGTAAAAAGAGATTGTTGAATGGCTGTGCCACTGTTGTGTACGCACATTAAATCAACCTTGTAAATCTCAGCAACATCAAAATGGGGATGTAGCTCAAACGGTAGAGCGCTCGCTTTGCATGCGAGAGGTACGGGGTTCGATACCCCGCATCTCCATGATGTCCTTTTAACTTTAATTCAAACTGTGCAGCTGGGTAAGTAATCGATCACTCTGTCCAAATTAGAATATGGCAAACAAACTAAATCCATAAAGGACCAGAGACTTTCAAATCTTCAGCAAAAGTCGCCATCGAAAGGAACCAAATTCCAACTTTCGAAGCCAATATCAATGTCAGCAATGGTGCCAGAGATTCTTACTAGTGAAGGTTTGAGGCATCAAATTCTTTTAGGTTATTTCGTCCCCCCATAATAAGGAATTAATTGATTCTAGTAAGCCCAAGAACACCTCAAATTTAAATATTGGAGGAGGTGGTTACAAATGATTACTCAACCATCCTCACCCAATATATTATTAGTCCCAAATAAAAAAAAAAAAAGAAGACCAAGAATATAGTAACATTGGCGTGGGGAGATGATGAGATTAAAGATTCAAAATTGCAGAAAAAGAGAAGGGGCACTAACAAGGGCTTAAGAGAGGAATAAATGACATGGAACAAAGTGTGAGGATCACAACGCATATTGCAATAGGCCTTTGTCCCAAGGGTGAAATCAAAATTGGGTAGGCCATTAAATTCCTTTCTTGAAACTATAGGGGCTTAACCAGAAGTAGAGTGAAACAATATCATTTAAGGTCTATAATCAAGATAGAAAAGAAAATAGTTAATATTGAGTGTCTTCACCACATTACTAGTACTCTAATAAGAGTCAAGGCCAAATCTCACAAAGTTTACTATTATATTTTGGCTTGTGGGCCATAGCTCGACCATCATAAAGCTAGAAGATGCCAAATGGTCGCCCACCACCCAATATCATTATACAATGTTGCAAGGATTTTTTGTTGAAGCCAATACCAATCTCAGAAATGGTGCCACAGAAGGTTCTTGGCATGTTTTCTCATTAAATTTACCTCGAGGTACTCAAATGCTTACCAGTGAAGGTTTGAGGCATCAAACTCTTTTAGTTTACTTCGTCCCCCCATAATATGTCATAAGGGCCCAAGTTAAATAGGCTTCGAAGTCATATGACAAGACTTGCATGACCACTAGGATCCTCACAAAAGGATTTTTCTAGTTCTCTTTCAAAGAGGACAATTATGCCTTAGAGGTGGTTATGTGTGGCCCCTGGATGTGTTGCAATACCCATGAAATATTATCTGAGTGCTATGAGAACTTCTCGGCAAATGAGTCTTTTCCATTGTATTGTCATGTATGGGTTGAATTCTCAAGCCTCCCCAAGCATTTATAGGATATCCTCAAGACCATCTCAGCTCCCCTTAGGTAGTTCATTTTCCACGAGCCCCAATGGTTTTTCAATACTTACCCGCAAAGGCGCATTTGCATTTGGGTCACCTTGATGCAAGACCCTCATGAGTAGGTTTTTATCATATTTGGCCCAAAGGTCATTCATCAAACTGTTAGTTATATCAACCTTTTGAATACTTGATTTCATTACCAAAGTCTGACCATCATATTAAGCATTGCCCCTTGTTGTCCAAGGTTGACATTGATTGGAAAGCAATACTTTATCTTACTTCCTTGGTCATAGAACAAACAATGAAAACTAAGTTGATGCCTAGATAAGCCTCTAAGCTTCAATAGAGATGAGCACAAAGGGTATTGGATATTTCTATCCACACATCTAAAGGCACTACATTGAAGTCTACTTCCTCAATGTAATCTTAGAGATAGAAAAACTTATCTTGCATTTGGATTGGGAATATCAAACCTTCTTCTTAGTAAGCTAAACTGAGTTTAAAGGTTCAAAATGCACAATTGTGATCACTTATGCTTCTTTACTGTTTGTTGTAATATGAGGGATTACAATGCAATCTAGTTATTGATAGTGAAACAATAAACCATACCATACAATCTAGATCTTACAAAGGCATACACAAATATATGGAGAGAGAGAGAGAGAGAGAGAGAGCAATAATTATAGAGCTAGTGGTAAGTAGTCCTTGTTGCTCCTTAATATTTCTCTTTGATTACAATGACATGATTATACATATTTATATTATTTCACATAGGGAGGTAGTTATAACTACTATAACTACCTCTATCGGTCAACCCAAATAATCATTCAAACGACTTCACTGCTTAGTTGACTCATACAAACATAACTCTTAGTTGATTTATCAACCTAATCAACTAGTTGACTAAAGCTCCTACAACACTGCCACTTCTAAGATGAAATCTTGTGCACTAACATTATCAAAATATATGGTCACAAGCTCCTTCTTAATCTAGATTATAACAAAGAAGAACTTTTCATGCTTAATTGAAAAATAACTGACATCAAGCAAATTCCTTCAATTATAGATTCAAGGGACAATTATTTCTCTATGTAGACTTTTGACAATTCTTTGAACATGGTCTCCAACAATCTTCTTTCAGATGTCTTATCAACTTGTAATACTTACATAAAGTGATTTTCTTCCTTAGCACATTGCTCTATCCTTCCATAAGTTATTTGGTTGGGTCTCTGTTATAGTACATTGCCCCATTGAATGAGTTCTTTGGCATGTCATCCTTAACAACAATCTTATTCCCTTCATTGGAAGTAATGTCAAGAGTGTTTGTCTTTCTCTAACCTTTTTCCACCTCTACTAGAATTTCCTTGCGTTAAGAATCATTCAATAAGAATATGTCATACATTTTAAGCTCTTTTTGAATTTAAGAAATTAATTTTCCAATTAACTCGATGACCAATTTTGCATCTTCACCCATCACTATACTTCATATGATATGATTGTTGAATTCTTGGACATAGGTGGTGTCTACCTATTGATTTGACTTTAAAATGAGTATCTCCATTTTTGTTAATGTTTCTCCTTCAAGTGGTTTATGGGATAGAAAATTTCCTTGATAACTATTTTGAACTCGTCTCACATTAGTGCAAGTAGCACTTAATGTTTATTTTCTCTCACATAAATTCTCCCACCATAACAAAGTTTTTGCATACACAACTTTGTCTTTATGTGTATGTCGTTGCACCTCATAATAGAAATCGAGTTGTTAATGGTCATCGAGTTGCAGAGCATCCATATGACCATCATAGGGTAGAATAATGACCAGGGTCTTCATACTAAGAGATCAAGATCCCAAATTTAATAGTTGTAGCGAGGGAATGTTGCTTGGTTTCATATTGGAATGGATCACAACACTTCTTAAAAATACCCTTCATCAATCTTTCAATGATGATGTTTAAAGTGTGTAGCATATAAGCGAGATGGGTCATTTGTTTGTTCAAGTTCTCCATTTTTCCATTGAGATAGGAAATTCCTTCCTCGAGCTCTTAAATTCAACCTATATGCAAACTATTTTACATCTCTTAATTCTATATATGAGAGTGAGTATGCCTATAGAATTGGAACACCCACAACACAAATTATATTATATAACTAATCATATAATCGTAATAAGAATATGACACGATTGATTAACTTAATATGAATATGCCATGGTTGATTAACGAGACCATGGGTGGGATTTCGCTCATTTATGTAGGCATGGGTGGTGCAATGCAAGCCTCACATGTTCAACCACTACCTCTATGTGATGCCTTGGCTACCTTAAGGAGTTGGTAAATCCCTCATGGAAATTGAATCTTGGTTAATGGTGAAAAACTCCTCATTCCTCACCATTGAATCTAACCCCTTTGAGTAGCCTCAATTACGATGCTATTAGATGTATAATCTAATGAAGGGAAGACCAAATAGATTATCTCTCACATGTTCACACACACACACACAAAATTTAAAGAAGAATAATAGACAAAGTTATGTAGTTAAATTTGTCATTATTGTGTGACTTATGTGAGCAAACTATTGAGTTGTTGACTTGTGCATAGTATTTTTTGTTGGTTAAACTTTGTCAACATACTTGCCTAAATTGTTTTTCAACACCATCATCGTTTGATCATCCTCTTAGTAAAGTGGGAGGCCTTAACCACAAAGGTACATATTTTGGGACATCTTCCTCAAGGTTAAAGTTCAATGATCACCTATTCAATTACACCCCACATGACCTATGAAGTATGCTATGTTGCAAAAGATAAGATCATTTTTATCCTTTAGATAAAAAAGAAAGGCTATGTACCATTAGCTGCCAAAAATACATGGTACTTGTTTCTATGCGATCGAGATTTGATTCTTTTAGGCTTCCATAACCTTGTACTCTTGGCTATCAAGGCTATTTAAGACAATATAGGTGCTTTCTTCCCAAGCAACCGACAAAATTATTAGAGTTAGGAATTTGGTTCATGTTCTTAACAAATCTTCCTCCATCTAGTTCTTTTCAATCACCTATGTATACAATACAAGTAAGAAGAAAGAAGAAAGTCGAGTGACATTGTTTAGTTGGGAGTGGATTCGTTTAAAAATATTTTACAAAGAAGAAAGTTAGGTGACAATAGTTGAGGTTGTTGAGATGACTACTTTCTTTCCGATCATTGTGAATGAAGAGGACAATCAGAAGTTGTTCAAAGAAGTTTCTAAGGATGAACTTCAATTGGTTATGCGTAGTTTTCAATAGAATAAAAGCACTAGGCTAGACAAGTGGCCTATCGAATTCTTTTTGGGCTTTTATGATATTTTGGAGGAAGACTTATTAAGGGAAATCAATGAATCTAAAGTTTATGGAAGGATGCTAGCAACTTTCAACTCTACCTTCAGAGTGTTGATTCCAAAGGATGATAGTCACATTTCTTTTGATTATTACATGCCCATATACATATGCAATTGCATTTATAAAATTATTTCAAAAGTTATTGCTTTAAGAGTCAAGAAGTTGTTATTGCAATMTATCTTAGATGAGTAGTTTGGGTTTTTGTTAGGCRTGAAGATTCATAAGSCCATAGGCATGCAGATGGGGTAGAGGATATGGTCTAGTGGTGGAAGGGTATTTAGAAGTTCAACTACCCCTTAAAATCCTATATCTTTATGTGGTTAGCCCTAGCAAACAAGGTCCTCACATGGGATATCTTGTAAAAAAAGAGGAAATCATGGTCTGAGCTAGTGTATTTTGTGTAAGGAATGTGATGATTTCGTTGTTCATTTGTTAATGTTTTGTCCTTTTGCAATCCAGGTATGGAAGGATTTGGAAAGATATATAGGCTTAAGGGAGGTACGGTTTGGTATTTCAATTGGTGATGGCTTACAAAAGTGGTGTAGAAATCTAGTTGTTAAGATATATAAATATTTGCCTATGTTAGGTGCTTGAGGAATATGGATGGCATGTAATGTTTATATATTTGAAGACATATATATTCCTACCATCCAATATGTTGTTCAAAGTTTGTATATCCTAGAGGATTTTGATCAATTGTCAAAGGAAAAACCTCCAAGAGTGTTTAGAGATGCATATATTAATAAAAGTGGTGTATGGGCCTTATTTGATGGTGCAAGCGGTGTTTTATATTTATATGATGATCATATTTTAAAGTTCACAGATAGATCGGGAAGAGGCACTAATATTTTAGCTGAACTAGCGGTCTTAAAGCTATGAATAATGTAAGCAGTTGAAAAAAGTGCCTAAAAAATTCAAAATTTTGGAGATTCTCTTGTAGTTGTTAACTAGATGAATGAGATTTAAAATCTAGAAAATTTCACTTTGAGGCCAATAATTGAGAAAGTTCAATTGGCTTGTTCAATTTTTAACAATATTTCTTTCCATCATGTTTATAAAGAAAAAATATGAATTTGATGGTCTCTCAAAGGTTGGATTGCATTTGGATGCAGGGGTTTGGCACATTCAAGAGTTTGTGGTTGGACACACTTCTAAATTCTTTCACCCCACTTTTTATTAGTTCATATGTTGGACAGTCCCTTTTTTCTCTGAGGTTCTAGGGGATTTTACGAGGGTTTTATATTTTGTTATGACTAATTTGTGAGGATATATTGGATATTGTGTGATTTCTTTTTTGAGGTCTAGTTTTGATGGACTTGTAAGAATAAGTTACTATGTGAAATAATGATATGATCTTTCCGTTGTAGAACATTTTGAAATATAAATACACATCTACAAAATGTAATTTTATATTTTATTATATAGAACAAAATTATGTTTTTTTTTTAGAAAAAACAAAAACAAAACAAAGTTATGAAGTTAGAGTTGTCGTGATTATTATACTGCCTCTGATAGTGTACAATATTCGATTTGTCTTGAATTTTGCATCAATTTCACTTTGAATTTAAAAAAAAAAATGGGCCAAATCTAATGTTTAACCCAAGAAATGGAAAAAATTATTGTTTATATAATAAAATAATTTTTTTTTTCAAATATGTGATTCGTCAATAAGTTTCTTGCCTTATTGTAAAGTTCACATGGTTCGAAGTCCACAATTAATTGAAAATTTTAAATTTTGTCCTCATGTTATATCTTGGTGTTTATGTAAATCGATTCAACATGTGTCGCCTAGTGTTGTTTGATGCACCTAGCCACTCAATGACAATAGCTTCCTTCCATAGTCTTCTCACTTCTGCCATCTTGTGACTTGTGACTTTGGAGACCCTGACACACACAAACGATTGTCTTGCATTTAATTATTTGACCGCCGAGAGGTATTGGTTGTGACGACATCGTGCACGCTCGTGTCATATACGTAGACATATATGTATCCCAAGTATTAGTACATTTAAAAACATATCCATACTTTCTAACATCTTCCACTTCATCTCATTTTTGTTTTGACTTGATTCATCATTCCAATTTTCAAAAGAATGTTTATATTTTCATACCATTGTAAATAGGCTCTTAACTACATACAATTATTATTTTGAAGAGGTAGTATAAGCAACTTTGATGCACTTATTTGTATTATGTAAGTGAATTATTGATTTGTCAATTGTGCATAGTGTGTCGTGATATTTTGTTGGGTCATTTGTGATGAATAGTGCACGATAAATTTTAACATGACCAATTAATGACAACGCATTACATTGCAAAGATTTTAATGTGTCTGTGACACAACATTGTTTTCCATCTTGATGCACAACAAGGGTTGGTCATTGTAATGTGTGTCATGTTTTGATTCTACTACATTATTTTACATTTTCATGATGCCTTTTTAGAATGTACGCCTCGGTAAGTAATTGATCACTTTTTTTTTATTAGGCCAACAAACTAATTTCATTCTCCTTCATAAAGGTTGACCACAATTATTTATCTATATTAGGGGTCTAATTTGAATACCTGAGTCAATACTATAGTGTTGGTCGAGTTGTGAAGGTGTGTGCTTACTAACTAGACGAAGTTTCCCTGTGAGAGTTAGAATCTCTCGAGTGATGTGTTTTTCTATTTCCTTCATTTTAACGTAGTCATTTTCAATTTCAATTTTTTCTATTGCGTTCATTTAAATGCAGTCGTTGTCAATTTCAATTTTCCAAACTTCAGGAATAAGAAACCAGATGAACCAGAATTTTAAATTTGCTTGGAAATAGCAATCCTGCAAGTCCTTTCTCTCTCCTTTGAGAGATTTGCACCCAAATCTCATTCAATTATGACCAAGAACTAACATTAGATGGGGGAGATGATGAGACTGAGGATCCAAAGAAGTAGAAAAGGAGAAGAGGAAATAACAAGGGCTTAAGAGAGGAATAAATGACATGGAACAATGTACATTGCTATAGGCCTTTTCCCCAAGGGTGAAATCAAATTGGGGAAAATCATTAAACTCATTTCTTATAATTGTAGAGGTTTAGGAAGTAGAGTGAAATAAGATTATTTAAGGTTTTTGGTCAAATTAAAAATGTCAATAGCTAAAATTGAGTGTCCTAGTTGCATTACCAATTATCTGAATGGGGTCAAGGCTGAAAATGACAATGTTTACTATTGTGTTTTGGATTGTGGGCCCTATCTCGACCATCATAAGGCTTAAAGGGAACCAAATGGTTGTCCCAATCCTTGGATTGTGGGCCCTATCTCAACCATCACTCTATAATCCTTGCAAGGATTTTATATTGAAGTCAATACCGATGTTAGGAATGGTGCCATGGAAGATTCCTGAGTATGTTTTATAGTGCATTGTCCCACTAATTGACTTATTTGGCTTAAAGGGAACCAAATGGTTGTCCCAATCCTTGGATTGTGGGCCCTATCTCAACCATCACTTTATAATCCTTGCAAGGATTTTATATTGAAGTCAATACCGATGTTAGGAATGGTGCCATGGAAGATTCCTGAGTATGTTTTATAGTGCATTGTCCCACTAATTGACTTATTTGGCTTGCCATCCTTAACAACAATCTTATTCCTTTGATTGGAAGTAATGTCAACAACATAGTTTTATTTTCTCTAACTCTTTTTCATCGCTGCTAATTTTTCCTTGTGATAAGAATCAATCAATGATCAAATGCCATGCACCTTAAGCTATTTTTGAATTTGGAAAATTAATTTTCCAAAGAACTTGATGACTGACTTTGCATCATCATCCATCACCATGATTCTATGATATAATGGTTGAATTATTAGATATAGATTGTGTCTACCTATTGGTTTGACTTTGATAGAATCATTTCCATTTTTTTTAACATTTCTCCTTCGAGTGGTTTCTAGGATAGAACTTTTCTTTGATAACAATTTTGAACGTGTCCCACATTAGCATGAGTAGCACAAAATGTTATGGAAAAAAACCCATAAGAAAGGACAAAGGCGCTCATTTTTTGACACTCGAGGGTACATAGCCTTTTCCTTTTAGTGTGGGATATGAAGCATCATATCGATATGTTATTATGACAATTTTCCCTTCATAATCCAATCTAAATCTGGTCGAAATTTTGAGCTCGAAGAAAAATTGTGATTTCAATGATTGCAAATTATGATTTTGGACTAATTTTGGGGATTTGAATCTACCCAGATACTCAAAATTGAAATTTGAGCAATTCTTCATTCACCATATTTTGATGGATATGGGGCGATTTGAGTGCCCCATATCAAACACCTTTCCTTTTTATCTAAAGGATGATGATTTTATTTAAAGAGAACCTTACTTCATGGATCATACAAATTGTCCTTAAATAGGTGGTCATTGGAATTCAACCCAAAGGAAGATGTCCCAAACTCTATACCTCTATCAATAAGGCTTTTCCATCTCTCTAATTTTCTAGGATGAATAAATTATTGTGGTGTTTAGTAACAATTTAGGTAAATGCATTGACAAAGATTAATGAAAAGGGAATCACTTTACATGTAGTTGTGTCCCTATTGAATTCAATTTGGAAAAGCCTCCTTGAAATAATTTAGTCGAATCAAGATGGTCTGATTCACATCCAGGCATTTGACTATGAATAACTTCCCTTCAAATGCAATAAATGTCATAAGTATGGATACTTTGAATGGGATTATAAAAACTCCCAATCTCAATAGGAAACTCAATGCACCCTATAATCCACTTGATCGTTGCCACAAAATGAAATAAAAGACAAAGGAAAATAAAAATCAGTGGTAGGAAACCCAATGTGTATTAGAGATAACAAATCTAAACACATCAAACATATTTGAGGTAATCAACACTCACGATCTACAAAAGTAAGGCTTAAAAAAGGAGGATGATGAGATAGGTGACCCTAACTTGCCAACTTTGACCTTGAGTGTTGCTCCATATAGATTCAAATGAAATAGGGAATCAGTTGATTTCCTAGGTGTTATCACTCCAAGAAACTCTTTGGGGTTGTAAGCCAAAGATGCTTGGTAACTTAAGAATATGATAAATCAGGTATGCTTGGAACAATGGGATAATTCAATAGCTAATGAAATGGACTACTTATCATGCATTCGAATAAGACAGTGCTTTTAGAAATCAATAATCAGACAGAAAAGTTTGAAATGGGGACGAAGAATACTAATCTAGATAACCAAATACAACAGTGTGCAGGGTCATACAAGATAGCAAGAAGTTCTTTAATTCAAGTTTATGAGCTTAATAAAGAGATGACATACCTTAGAAGCTAAGACAAACTGAAGTAAAGAATAGAATGATGAAGTACATGAACAAATCTGATATTGAAGGAAAAAGAAGACTGTAATTCTATTATCAAAATAAGAGTCTATTACAATAGTAAAATGTATCCAAAATTGGACCTTTAGTTCATCACATATCTTCAACTTTATAGCTTTACAATAAAATTTCAGTTCCTAGAAGAATGGATCAGATATGCTAAAGATAGAAAGTCAAAACAATTTTACAAAAAGAGAGGAAGAGATCCTCAAAATGAGGTCAATTCCTCATTCTATGGTCTTCAGATCATGTAGAACCTCTGTGTTGTGCAGATAAGCCTTCCAAGGCTGTTTGATATCTCTTGAGGAAGATGAAATTCAAATTTGCCAAGTTTGGAAATACACCCTAATTCATTGCCCCCAAAATAGGTTCCAAACCAACTTGAACACCTCCTCTAACTCCTTTGCATCAAAAGTGGATCTTAGATTCGACATTATAATTCAATATCTATCTTTAGAAAGAGTTTTCAAGAGATTTGGCTGAGTAAAACTTCAATCTGGGCAAAAATACTCTTTCTCTGGCAAATGACAGGTTTTGGTGGTTAACACAGCTAGAATCTGGGTGTATTAACCATCGAAAGCTCTACTTTCGGTGGTTAATAAATAGTCGTCATGTTCGCCTAAACCACCGAAAGCTTAGCTTTCACCAAAATTTCAAAATTGCAAAATTGAAATACCTTGTTGCTTCGATGAGTGTTCAAGGTCTCTTTGGTGATGTCGCTACTCCTTGTACAGGGCTGGAAACCTCAATATTCTGTGTAGAAGGCTTTGTTTCCTTCTCTAAGGAAGTAGCCAATTCTGCTAGGGTTTCTAACCCTGAGTGCTTGGGAGTTGGAGTATGAGTCTCTTTCATCTTCAGCCTTATGAGTCTAAATTGTCTATATAGCTTAGTGTTTTCCTTCATCAACAATTTGTTCCTATCCATAGTCTTTTCATGTTTATCCATGACATCTTGACTGATGTCATATAATTCCACATTTATATCAATTAACTCTACATTCTTCTTCTTGATTTGTTTCTCAGAGACTTCTAACTCATAAACCTTTTTCAGTAATTGGTTTATCTTCTGTGACCTGGCTGGTCTTGGTCTACTAGGAGATGCTTCTACCAAGGGTCTGTTTTGTTCCTCTGGAGGAGTTGGAGAAGGTAAATTAGGGTATGCACCAGCTACTTTCTCAGTCTGTGCCTCACCCTATTTCTCTGTTGGCTCCTGCTATGGCTCTGAGTCACTGTATGGTAAGTTCAGAGGGTTATCTCCCTCAGCAAGACCTTTGGTCTGTTCACCTTCTTTCCCAAAATCCAATTTCCTTTTGGCCCTCTTACGCTTGACAGAGGAGGACTTTGTTTGCTCCTTTGGAGGTGAGATGGCCCTTCTCTTCCTCCTATTTCTCTTAGGAGTAAGAGATTTCTTTGTTGCAGGCTTCTTTCCTTTATTGTCTTGTTGTAGTTCAGTTGGAAACTCATTCCAAAACAAGAAATAGTTCCAATTAACCTCTTTTTTCTTCAGAGATTCTTTAACTATCAAAGTGATTAAACCTTGATGTGATAACCTGCTAGCTGCCTTGCTAGGTTTAACTTTAACCTGTCGAACCATCTTGGTGAGTGCCTTGTGAAGGTAGTAAGGGAGGTTGATAGGTGACCTTCTAGTGAAGTGGTTTAAAAGCTTGAAATGATAGAACATTAACCTATTATACCTTCCTTCATAGGTAATATAGAAAAATATGGCCTTCAACAGAGCCTGCCATTTTGTCTCTAGAAATGACATTGGGATATCCTTCTTCCAGATGAGAGTTTTATGTTGAGGTTGTAGATAGGATCTGAATTCAATGTCTACTAGTATAGTAGTCTTGAACCAACACTCACATGTCCTAGGTAGACCGATGATCTATGCAATAGATGACTCATCCACTATAAACTCTTCCTTGCCAATGGTGGCTCTCCTTCCATCGTATGACAGAGAAAAGGCTTCTGATAGTTGTTGATGGAAGTTCTCCAATTTCTCACAATAAGAGAAACATCTAGCATGTTTAAAAAACTCAGCCACTTCAGGATGTGCCTCCAAATACCAGGTTCCATCCAATTCAGAACTGAGAGTTGGTCCCGCCTTCTGCATTTGCTTGAGTTTGATTTAGCCTGTTCTTGCAAATTAGCAAAACCTACGAGCTAGGGGAGACAACACACCTAAATTCAGGAGGAAACTATGGATCTGTGGCGAATTGATAGGCACATGAATAGGGATGAATTGGCTTCTGTGAGATAGACTGAATCTTAATAAATCATAACCATAAACTCAGGCTTGATATAATGAAAATAACTTGAAGACTCGGGCTTGATGAAACAAAGATAAGGAATAACAGAGAGCTCGGTTTTGATTCCTAAATCAAAGGGATTTCAAATAATAAACATAAATGGGAAATCATCATGGAGATATCTCTTGGGACTTGAAGTTATGAGAGCCACGTGAACATCAAATAGTTAGGTGAAACAATCACTTCATAGATTTGTTTGTATGCGAGGATATAAATTGAAAAGACAAGTGGGGGTCTTGCAAATACTACAGAGCATCAAACCTTGATCAGATGTAATAATACCACCTTACATCACCGATTCATTTGATTTTCGGCGGTTATCATTTCATTATTGCACCAGTTGACATCTAGATTGTGCGAAAACACGAGCCCTGATCTTTCCACGTTGACACGTTTTCGGTGGTTAATAGGGCTTTTTTCCCCTTTTAATCACCAAAAGCCAAGGCTTTCGGTGGTTAATGAACGCTTCACAGGTTTGCCTAAACCACTGAAACCTATAACTCTCCCTTTTGCTTAAGAAATTCAATTCCGATGTTTATTTCAAGTTTATTTACAAACAATAGGCTCTCTAACAAGCCTATAAAAATTTAGAAATAATTTTTTTGGACATCTCCCTATCGCCTAAAATTGACAAAAATAACTGTGTTATTTTAGGAGATAACAACTGGCTCCTACTCGGGGATGGAATCCTCACAGTGAGGTTCCAAGAACAAGAAGACCTGTGCCTGTCCATTTAACCTGGAAATTCTACCACCTGCTCAGCAATCATTTACAATCTGTATTGTGTCTAGTCCATTGGGATATGGAGTCATCTGGCCTGAGCAACTTATCTTCAGACCTGTAGACTGCTTTGCTTATTCAACCAATAACTGAAAACAATCTTAGTACTCATATGAAGAGCTTATTCTTCTTCCTACCCCTACTGCTAACCAAATCTAAAATTTGGTCAGGTAAACGCAGATTTCTATAACAACCATTTGAGCAACTTCAAAACCGTGATGACTTTATCTGTATCACTACTTAATATAAAATAACTGAAACATATCAGTAGTAATAAATAAGCTTTCAAAAAGTCATACTCACTCGTGGAAATTGATGAATGAACAAAATCTAGAACTTTCATAGGGTCTGAAATAAGTAATTCTATCAAATCGACCACCGGGTCTCTAAAATCAAGATCAAAATCATTTTGATTCATGAAAAATGATTTCCCTTCCATGACTGGCTCTCTATTTGTAGATAGATGTCTTCCTTGGAAGTCTTCTTGCTGTCCCAATTGAGAACTGAAATCCTGCTGCTTGTTGTCTTCACTAATGTCAATACTAAATGTGGATTGTTCTTCCTCTGTCAAATGAAAATACAAACTCAACTGCTGATCAAAAACTTTGTGTTCCTCACCTTCCTCCTCATATCTGCTGAAATCTACCTTGGTCTGCAAATCAGAAAGCTAAGGGTTGCCCTTAGAATCTGTTGCAGATATGAAACTGTCACCTACTAATGTGTCAATCTGATTGTTGTCGCAAGAGTTGACTCTAGGATGTAAAAGAGCCAAGCCTTAGCACATTTTAAAAGAAATAAATTTTGCTGATTGATCAGTCATAGGAGGCTTCTAGAACTAGGTCTAAAACAATCATTTCACTCATTTATAGATCAGAAACGAAAAGGCATGACCTCGTTTGTCTAATTCATTTTAAAATCATGAGGATGGATAGAAGATAGGGGATGAACAAAACTGAAAGAAAAATCCAGGTATCTAATTATGATAAGTATGGTCCTCCTTTCAATAGAAGAAATAACACCAAACTTCAAATATCTGAACATAGGTCTTGTCTCACTCATAGCAAGATAGAGGAAAAGCTATGAACAAATAAAACTTGTAAATAAGGAAAAACAATTAAGATGAAGGTCTTGTTCTACTCATGGCAAAACAGAGGAAAAACTGCACTTTAAGGTA
This sequence comes from Picea mariana, assembly GCA_032191745.1. Taxonomy (NCBI): domain Eukaryota; kingdom Viridiplantae; phylum Streptophyta; class Pinopsida; order Pinales; family Pinaceae; genus Picea; species Picea mariana. The sequence continues at coordinate 102,303 of JASDQU010103380.1, read as the reverse complement.
GGCTTTAAATTAGCTACAACAGAAGTATTACTGAATTGTAACCATTACACACTGAATTAATGAATGGAAGGAAGAAAGAGAAGTGATGAAAACTTCAAAAACAATAACACGGGAAGAAGACAGAATTAGACAGTGACAAGGTGTAGAATCTCTTGGCACTCTGTTCTATATTTGCTGAAAAGGAATGCATTACAAACCCAGCCTCCAAAAGGCTCCCGGGTTGTTCCCCCTTTTTCTTCAAGAAGATACAATAATATATGTCTTATGCCCCCTTTCGAATAACTGAAAAACGATTTGGATTCCAAAATAAATCCCTCTAGAAATGAACAGGCATTTCATGTAGGTATTGAGGTCGAAATCCTCCCAAAAGATAACAATAGTTACCATCAAATTCAGAAACTTTCTGCCATAGAAAATGGGTCGAACTGCTGAAAACTGGAGCTGCGGTTATGGTTCTGTATCTCTCGAATCGTGATATCTGTGTATAAAATGAAAGAGGTTTTTGTTCATATATTTTTTTTGACCAAAAACCTCTCTCGGTTTTCTGAGATCCGTTTCCATTTTCCCCAGATCTTCCTTTCAAAAACATGTGTCAAACGGAGAAATTCTGAGATCCGAAAATTAAGGCTCGGAGATGGATTCGATTCTCCCAATCTGTGACACCTGTAGAAAAACTGAGGGAGTTTATTGATCTCTGATGTGTTAGTCACAAAAACCTCCGACCGTTTCTCAAAATGATATTCAAATTGATCAAAATCATCATTTGAAAATGATGACTCATCACAGTAAAAAAACTCCACATTTCTGAAAATGAACCTCCTCTTTCGGGGGACTTTTGACTGCCTTCCCAATCTCCAAATGAAAATATGAATACACCAATGGAAATCCTAGGATCTGTAGATGTCAATCGACCATTTGAGCGCATAAAACGACCTCTCCACGACTGAGAAAACTGATTTTTTGCTGAGGCAGTTTTTTGCATATGAAAAATCTGCGATTTCGGTGGCTAACATGTCAAAAACAAAGGTATCTTAGCTGTCAAAAGTCCTGGCTTTCGGTGGCTAACAGTGCAATTTTGGAGCATCATAAACCACCGAAAGTCTCAAAACCACGATTTCGGGATTTCGAGATTTCGGGCTTCAGGAAATAGAAAACAAAAATTTCGTCAACCAAACCTCCGATGGCCTAAACCCGAAATGATGACGCGGCATTTTGTAAAACCTTATTTTAGTGATTTTATTTCCGTTTATTGCATTTTATTTATTTTTTTTTATTTTTTTTGTGCCTCCTCTTGAGCTCTTCCTCCATGTGACGCTTGAGTGCTTAGTCTTGGCCAATACACTTTTGACAGTTAAGGGCATATGAAAACTGAGATTTAAGCTACAGAAAGTCTGCACTTTCGGTAGCTAAACACTATAAATATTTTCCTCCTAAGCTAACGAAAGCCAAAATTTCAATATTTGTTCCAACATAGGCTCCATCTAGGGATGGTGCTTTCCTGTAAAGCACCAAGAATAGTAGACCAAGTGCCTTCATCCATTGGGCGACCCGAAATCATCCTTATCAAACTCTGAACCTTGTCACTTTACTTGCATCTTTTCGGAACGAAAAACTGCTTATTCATCCATTGGGCTATGGAGTCGTAATGCTTTAAAACAAAACCATACTGGATTCAAAACTAAACTGAAAACATATTGAAAACCACCGCTATAATCTAATGATTGAAGTCAAGCTTATTTATATACATCACCTACTCTAACTACTGAAAAATTCTCATTGAATCAAATGATACGAAAATGCCAGTGAAGCCAATCCAATAATTGTCTACTTATTTGAAATTTTCTCACACTTTCTTTGAGCAGGATGAAAAAGGAAACTGACAACTCCCATCTGACCTGTTGGTGATCATGAATTTTCAAACCTTTCATCAATTCTTGTGACCAAATATCCATGACATAGCATACTCCTCCATTAAATGAATCTAAAATATTAGCAAAAGGATCTTGGAAAAATATATCGTCCTGAGGTTTTAAAACATCCAGGACTACTCTATGTTCTGATTTATAATGCTTAGGATCATTCTTGAAGAGAATATATGAGCACCCTTCAAGATCATCTGCAATGGCATCTCCAAAATCATGGCACAATCTTGTCTGAAGACCCTCATCCCTCCATGAAAAATCTACAGCAAGTTGTTCTACAGTAATGATGAAATAATCATCACTATACTCATCATATTTAGGTTCAGCAAATAACTCAAGAGGGTCATCAGTCAGACAAAAACTTGGGACATCAACTATGGATCTCTCAAGCAAAGGACACTTTGTTACTATCTCTGGCATACTATTTATTTCAGAATCATACTTCTGCAAATCACAGTCTAAAGCATTTTCGAACAACAAACTTACTTCAGGATCATTAAACATGGCAACTGTATCTTTTTCATGAAACAAAGAAGAGTCTAAAATCTTATCTTCTGGCAAGAAATCATCATAAATAGGTTCACTAACTTCCTGTAAAGTTCCATGAAATACATGACTGTCATCATTTAAAAACATATTTACATTTTCAGAAATGGAAGAAGTTTGACACTCATATCTGGGACTGTGTGAAAGCTGCAAATCTGTGTGAGTAGGGGCTGCAACATAGTTGTTCAGGAGCATACCCATCTCTTCTTTAGTTAAAGGAGAAGGTGGTCTCTGTATTTTCTGGATAAAACAACAATCATTCCTTTCTATCTCTTTTGCAGGTTGACCGTGATGCTGAATATCTTCTTCTTGAGTAAGTTCACAAGATCCAGCATCTTTATGAGCCAACTCTTCCTCATACTGATCATCTTCATCAACTTGAGAATTTTCTATTGTTTCTTCCTCCTCTTCAACAAGATTTGTATGATCTTTTTGTCTTATGAATCCTATATTACAACAATCTTCAAAAAGGATTTCAGCTGAATATATCCTCTTACAATGTTGATGAAAAAGTGTGTGAAAACATCTCAATGAAGGAATACTAGAATGGGGTAAAGATTTATACCAGAGTCTAGCATCTTTTTCCAATGAAAACATAAACAATTTCATGAGGACATATTCAT